>WYDI02012499.1:0-71805 GCA_009867235.2 Psittacus erithacus
TTATGTTGAGGACACCAGAACTGCACACAATACTCCAAGTGAGGTCTCACAAGAGCAGAGTAGAGGGGCAGGATCACAAATAGCTACAAAAAGGAAAAACATTACATAGGTAAGATAAACTCTTTTTTAAAATTACGAAAATAAGGTTTTCCTTGTTTACCTTGGATTTTCTAGGGCACCTTAAAAGCACTGCAGACCTCTGTATATTTTCAGCATGTTACATGTGATGACTTGATGTGATGGTATTTATAAGCCTGTATTACATTAATCAGTTATTGATCTAATGGATTGACTCTATACCTAGTTACTTTTCAATCTGAAGAGTGTTCAGTCGCATCTATATTCATAATCTCTATCTGATCAGTAAAACAGACCATGGTAAAAGCTGTGACAGAAAGCTTCCTTCTTTACTAATTGGACTACAGTTGGAAACCAGAGGCTCTCCTGGGAGCATTGCCTGTTTTCCTCGTAATTATTCGCATATTCAGTTCAACAGCAAAACAAGTCTGAAATTGTTAAGTTCAGAAACGAAAAGCTTCTTATCATGTACATTGGTCAGAAGAAAACGTGCAATCGCTACATCAGTGCCAAACTGTACTAAACCAGTACTACCTGCACTAATTTAGGATTAGGAAGTGTGTTAAACAATAACTTAAGAAGCAAAGGATGTTAAGGGAAGGAAATTGGCTGGAGACATTGTTTAATGTATCCTTGCTAGTACAAGTAAGACTTTTTCCACTGTTCAACATGTAAATTACATTCACCATCTAATTGCACCAATTGAGGCAATCTGAGATAGTTTAACATTCAGAAATGTTTTGTAACCAATTTATATTTGATGTATAACTCACAACAGTATTGACATCATCTTTAAATTTAATAATATGGGTGGGGTCAGACCTCACTGTGAGCTTCCCTCTTTGATGTCTGACATAACTAACGCACATGGAGATGCTCAAATGCTGCTTGGCTATGCTGCTGGGGATTGAATGTCATGGCTTAATGCCACTGGGAAGAAACAGAACCACCAAAATAACTTGATCTAGCTATTTACCCTTCCAAATATATACTAGGAAATGAGACAAAGACTGAAAAAGAAATGGTGGGGTGGTGGTAAAAACAAACAAAAAAAAAAGCCTAAAATAGACTGTGGTCCTTGAGATTCAAACCCACATTGTTTTCACATCATATTGTCCCATCCAAACTTGCAGGACTGTCTGCACCAGTAATGATTAGTTTAATATCATTACATTCCAGTATACGCATGTGTGCCTACTGGTCAAACTTCCTGAAAACAGGATTATTTAATTAGTTCATGTAGAAGTCAAAACATCAAAGTCCATGCTTAAGCAAACTATCACAAAGCAATTAGGAGTTTTACATGAGAAAAAAGTGATGAAAAAATTCAGAGCCCACTTCTGGTTCTTCTATCCTAAATTTCAGTTCAAAACAAAGGAAAAGTGCTCTTTCAAACAAAAAGTATGAAATATCATATTCTCTTCTATCCAAAGGACATCATAGCATCAGGCAAATTTCATCGGCGGCAATTTCTATGGACAAGTATAAACGCTCTGATCAAACTTGTACCTGAGTAATATTTAAAAAGTAACACCCTTCTTTCCTGGGTGCCATTTCCCAGGCTGAGGAGTTGATGACAGAAACCAGCACACAATAAGCAAACATGCAGGGAACAGACTTTCACCAGGACCACTCCATCTTCGATTTCAAGCTCAGACAACCAGTATGCCGCAGATGAGGTTGAGCCACCAGAAAGCAGATCTTTCACAAATGGGGTCCCCTGTGCCAGTTTCAACTTCTTGTTCTTGACATTAAAACTGTTCAGAAATTAACTTCAAGCTTTGATTGTTTTCTAAGCCAGCTAGGAGAAAAATGTAATTTGCTACTGTCATGCCTGTATGGTTGCTCCCAACATAAAGTAAGTCTTTTGAACACATCTTCCATAGAGATATGAAATATTTCAAGAGAAAAGACAAGCACTGCTGTTTCCTGTCATTCATAATGTTCTGAAATGGAAAATAAAAACTCAGAGACACCATCCACTTCTGCTATTTCCTTATAAGTGGAACTGGACCGTTTACTGGCTCCACCAAGGGAGTACCCCTCCAAATCTGCGCTTAGCACCATTCCAGGAAGAATGCTTCTCTGTTGCTGAAGACTGATCATATACCACCATACACCATTCCACTGTCCTGCCCTGGAAGTGCAAAATGGTAAAAGAAACACTGACACAGGAAGACTGTATGGTTTCCAGGCTCCTTACCTCATTGTGTTTCATACCAACTTTCATTTTTCCTTCCTCACTCTCTCCTGCTTATTTTAATGCATGAAGAATTATTTTATGTTCAGGAAAAATTGTTCTGAGTCTCTCCATATTTTGAATATTGATGCAAATAAAGTTTTTTCTTTATATGGAAGTTGAAACAAATTACTAATTTAAAAAATGCAACATTGTGTTTGGACCAGAGCTGAAAGTTTTGCATACGTAGAAAATAAGATGTTAAAATAACGAAGCAATGAATTCTACAACTACCTGTGGTCTTTATCTATGCTCTTTCAGCTAGAAACTGAGTTTCTTCAAGGCCTGAAACCTTTGAAGTCTCCAGCTGGCAAGAATTATGAATCAACTAGTTTGACACTATGATATATCCTTTTTTAAGCACTACACAAAACCAGCCCATGGTGCATTTGACTTAAACAATAGACACTACAGAGTGACCCCATAATTTTTATTCAGTCCCTGATAAATACAGAGGTATCTTCTTAAACAACTGTAAGAGCATATCTTCTGTAGTAGAAATGAAACATAATTAAATGTTGGGTGAAATGCTGGTTAGTCTTATTCGCATGGAAAAGGATTGTGCTCCTCAAAAAGACACAGCAGGACTTTTTGAGGAGCAGATACTATACCATGCAATAAGAGGATAAAAATTTAAGCCCAAGACATTTTTATTTAAGACTATGTACCTTTTAAATAGCAAAGCACAAGACAGATTATTTGTTTTATTTTAAAGCACTTTTTAGGGGTATATTTATTAAATAGTAGAGGTCTATCTGAAATACACATAATAAAATAGCCTAAATAAATGAGAAAAAAATGATGGCACATCGTGCCTGCAGGACTGGAAAGCTGGGCATAATTTAGCTTCCTCTCACAAAAGGAAAAGTCATAAAAAACTAAGCAAACAAACTTTGAAAGAATTCCACTTATTGATGTCAAATATTGTTCTTCCACCAGGTTTGTAAACACTAGAATGTCACATAAGCAAATTTAGCTTCAACAAAGGGATTTAATTGTTTATTGCAAATTACAGCTGCATATATTTTGATCACCATTTCAAGCCAAGAAAAATATTGTTTCAAGTTAAGGGACCTAAAAATAAGATGACTGTGAAGAAATACTTTTAGACCATGAACTTCAACACCGCCCTTTAGTCATAAGTCTAAGAATAAATTAAAAAACCCCTCTGTGCTACAACTGTATTTCCTGTAACATCTGTTCATGATTGAGGTATTTCACTAGCACAGGATGTACTCAGATGAAACGGAAACTGCCCCTCTGTAACAGCCAGTTGAGCTCCCAAAATATAGACGAGTTTGCTGACCATAGTGCAATTGAGCGTCAGCTTTCTACTCAGGCAGGGAGGTATTAATACACTGACAGCAGGAATGCTGCGTATAATCTGAATATTCAGTTAATAATATTGCAACTTTTTCTGGAAGAAAATGAGATTTGCAGAAAGGTATTTCTTTAAAGGGGTTTAGACGATGCAAGCCTACAAATGGACTGATGTCCAGCATGTTCATTAGCTACCACGATCTGTTTAAAGACATAAGAAGCCTGTGGCACTGACAGCACAAAGGAGTGAAAAGGACTGTTTGAGGGAGACATTCAAATTGATGCTGAACTCTAAATAAAAGATACATGAACAGGGACTAAGCAAAAATGTTTCTTGTTCTGAAGAAAACTCATAAGCCTGAAGAAAAAGAGAAGGAAAGAATTAAACTTTTAAATCCATATAGAAACTATCTCAGCTACATTAACCTCCTGCTTCCTCCAGCACTGAGTGTTAAGAGTGTAACCAAACAGCCAAGGGAAGTGATTTTCTCCCTTTCTTGTACGAGAGATTCTTTCTTGTAAGTGATTTTCTTTCTTTCTTTTCCTTCTTTCTTGTTGTTCCTATTTGAGGGGCTAAATCTGGAGGACTTTATCCTGTTCTGGACACCCCAGTACTGGAGACCTGCTGACAATCTGGAGCCAGTCAAGTGCAGGGCCATGAATATGAGCTCCCCACTGAAAAGGAGAGGCTGAGAAAGCTGGGCTTGCTCAGCCTGAGAAAGAGCTGGCTCTACATAACTCATTTAGAGGAAAACAGATGCTTGTAGTTACTCAAAACCCAACTAGAGAAAGGCCTTCATAAGCTTTGCTTCAAGCTAGAGGCTGGACTAGAGACCTCCAGAGGTCCCTTTTGACCCAAATTATTCCATGATTCTGCTCTGGGATTATGTGAGGTGAAATGATCTAGGCCAATGTTGCAGGGACGGCGGAGATTTCACCATTGGAAGCTGGGCATGTAAGGAGAGTACCACTGCATTACAAGAGCTACCTTCTAAGGGCAGATTAGCAAACTCTCTGCCAGCAGTTAGCACTGGCAGTCTAGCTAATCCAAAGCTAAATCTTTCTGAGGGACAAGATATATAGCTCTGCTGCCCAAAGCTGTTTCCTGGAAGGAACAGTATCTGCATAAAATCAGCCCCTCTGACACTCCAAAACCACAGGCAAGTGCGAGGAATACCTACCTTTCCAGCAGGAGAGCACTTTTATGTGGGAGAGCTGAAAACAGAAATCAGCATTTAAAAAAATACTGGAATAAAGTATTTAAATTCCAGTGACTTAGGAAAAATTCTTGATGTATTGACTTTAGAAACCCTGTGTCTTCAGCAGTATAAATAAAATAATTCAGCTAAAATATAAAAGCAAGTTTTGATGATTCAATATCACGAAGTTATTCACTGTGAATATGCTAAGCATTTGAGACAAAAATGGAAGAATTATAACAGACACATGTGCTAATGAAGCTACCACGCAAGATATGAAGCAAGTGAAAGTGAGAATGCAAGGCAGGAACAACAGCATAGTACAAAAAATATGATCTATGCGAAAGGACAGAGCAAATCTTGAAATACACAGAAAGGCAATTGCAAACCGTATGGAAATAATGTGTTTTCCGTGACTATGGTGCACAAAATGAGAAAGAACAGGTTTAAACAACAGCAAGGAAAATTCAGATTGGACACAGAAATGTCTTAACAGCTTTTGTGGGAGGTGCTATAACCTTAGCATTGCTAGCAACCTTTAAGAAAACATGAGACAAGTATCTGTCAGAAGTGATATATCTACACATGTTCCTGCCTAGCAGCAGGAAGATGCACTAGATGAACTTTGATGTCCTTTCAAGCCCAATGATTTCATACGGAAGCTTCTATATATCAAACATAGGAATAAAAAAATACCACAAAGTCTAAATTACAGCCTAAAATACAATCTGAACTAGAATTACAGAATTATAAATGAAAGATCAATGAGTTTTAGAGAAAACCAGCTAATCTTTCCTTGTGATGATATTTGCTAATGAAAACTCATAGCAATCACCTTGACATTTAATATATATATATAGGAGTGAGCTTGAGGCATTTTATTTCTCAGTACTGAAGTACTGAGACAGCAGCCAGTTATGAAATGGGGCCTCCATGGTTATGACTTAAAATGTGACTTGTGTTATGAAGAAGATCAGCCTAAATAATCATCACTCTCACTTCTGGTCTTAAAATGCAGGCATAAAAAAGGGTTACTATTGTTAACACATCCCTCAAGATACATAAAACAGCAGCACAAGATGAACCTCTAGGTGCTAGCAAAAGGCTCTGTCATTTCTTCAGCAGCATGATGTTAGGCAGTGGACATCTTTTCTTCTTTCTCTTCCTATCTGCTATTTCAAGAGGTGACCTCATCCATATATCTAATAAAATCACAAAGGCTGCAAAGCATACTGGCTGAGCTCACTGATGTTCTTAGCTCTGTTTCTTAATAACTACTTCTACAGTGCCTCCCCCTACCAGTAAGATGAGCTCAACGAATCGGAGTTAACTTCATTATGTATCTTTGCCAGAAGCAGCCTCCCCTTCCGGTCATCTTCCCAGCGATGAAAGGCTCTCCCCAGCTTTAACTACAAAGTCCAGACTGCTGTGCACATACAAATTTTATTCAGGCAGTATGATTTCTATCAGTCCACACAGACTGATTTTACACATACATGTGTGTAACAGTAGCTCAAAATAATACAACACATGATTTTCTTAGTTATGTTGTAATGTAATTGTCTTTCTGAATTTTAGCAATGGACAAAGGCATCTGTGCAAGCAGTTAAAATTAAGTGTGTCAGTACTGTTTGCACACACAAAGGCATTAGTGTAAGCAGAAATTACTCCATGCCTTTATTTGCATTTGCACAATCAGGAACAATTTTTGAAAATATAAAAGCCATAGAGTTGTAGCAAATGCACTGAAAGAAGCAAATATGAATGCCCTTCCTAAGAATCTCTTGTCTTATATAGAGCTGTTACTTGCTTTTATTCAGTTGGAAGGTAATGTGATACAAATAACTAAAGTGTCTTACTCAGCATCAGTGCTAGGCACCAATACCAGTGAATGAAAAGAAGGCTCTGGATCAAACCCAAGTATGATATTTCCCTCTCTGACTCCAGTCACATGGCATGTTATTTCCTTCTTTCTTGCTTGATGCTCTCTCTCTCTTTCATGTTTATTTTACTTACCCCTTCTGCAGCTTTAAATTTTTTTCTTTTGTCATTACTGGTAGTTACCATTAAAAGATAAGTTGTTCTTCCCAGAGGGATTTCACTACAAGCACACAGAAATCAGTAGTCAGTACTGCCAAAACCATTTCTGCAAACAGAGTTTGGCTGAGCTCAGGACCTCAAGGGATACAGAATGCTGCCAACACTCAAATACCAATTTGACTGGCCACTTTTAAAAAGATGCTTATTAGAAATTAGATGTTTTGGTTGGGAGAAAAACCTGGGATTTGGTCTGCTCTTGAAAACTAACCAGCAAGATTGGTAAAACTATCTTCTGATAGGAAAGTGTGACATTGACCAAATACAAATTTCCTTGAAATATCCTTTTTTACAAAAAAATATTAAAAGTTTTTTAAATTTTCCTTGATTTCTTAAATGAAAATACTTTGACTTTCTCAACTTTTAAGCTAGAATCCGGGGCATTTTTCAATCAAAAGTCTTACTTATATTTAGTGGTCTATAACTTTCAGAGAAAACAAATCTGCTCAGATGCATTGTCCAGTTTACCCTAGAGCTATGTAGAACATTTCTTTGAAAAAGAAAGAATGGCATTTTGTTCCCAATGGTTTTTGTTGCCATGGCCTTCCTTTCCCTTAGTATTATCAGAGGTCTAATTTGATGTAGTGGCTCAGGCACTCATCAGCTGTACCTCATGCAAGGAGAGTAAATGCTTCCGGTTTTGTTCCAGTTCAGTATTTTTCACCCTCAAATTTTTCCTGTCCTTTAATCCCTGACTTCCAGCTGTGTGGTTTCCAATCACAGCAGCTCGTGGGCCTAAAGAGTCATTCAAACAACTTCTAAAATGGAAAGGCTCCCTATCAGATAAGGAAAAAAGGAAACCCCACCTGTTCCAAGCATAAATGTTAGCTCACAGGTTACACCTTGGAAATCCCTGCTCCACATACACACACCAGATTAGCACATCCTTCAGCTGCCTTGGCCACATCACCAGGTCTTAAGCACAGGCAGGGTCCTGATAGCAAGAGTGTGCCAAGGGCTCTGAGCCAGACCAGCTCCTCTGCAGATTCCAGACCCTGTACTGAGAAGAGCTGCTGCTACACACCAGGTCTCATCCTGCCTCCAAATCTTCAAACAGACAGCATAGCCAATGTGGGACAGAGGACTGAAGGGCAGGTTTTCGGTGTAATGAAGCAATGGCCAGCCAGAGAAGTGGGAACAGAGACAGCAACTGCAGTTTAAAAAAAGAAAGGTCTTGTGACTACTGGATGTGTGCTTCACACCCAGACAGGGGGGTCTGCATTTGATTCATATTTGAGGTGCTGGAGTGTCAGCATAAAATAATATATGATCAACAGACCCCAAGCAGGCAACATGAATGTTTAATAAATAGCTGAAAATAATAACAAAAATTTGACAGTGTTGATAGCCACCTATTTGGCAGCTTAGAAGAAGCATGAATGATTTCACAAACTGCTGCTCAGATACAGTGACAACATTCAGCTGCCTAGGTCACTCAACTGGACATCTAGCCCGAACTGCACCATCCTTCAAGAGAGTAACATGAACCCATTATTAAACATGATCCTAAAGAGTCAGCAGTCAAAAAATGCTCTACTCTTTTTGCTACACTTGGAGACCTTCACATTTGATTAGAAATATACCAATAAAAAGTATCTGCAAAGTGGAGATGGATAGACACATGGTCAAATTGGATGATTGGAAGCAACATATAGATCAGGATTTTTACCAAGCTTGCCCTTCCTCTTCTTCATGCAAGTTTCCCAGTCATGGGACATGGCTTAAAGTAGCAGAGAACATGTAGCCCCTGTATAGGATAGTGACCCTTTTTAAGTGGGGTAATAAATCTTATAGAACCTTCTGACATCTGCAGACCTGTTCAGAACTTTGTAATTCATGTATACTTATGTCTTGGTCCTCCCAATAAATTTATGAAGTGCAGCATTTGTCCTTTTCAGGACACAGTCCTTTAATGAAACCTACCAAGATAATTTTTCCTAGATTGAAAAACACTCCAGAAATAACATCAGCATCTCTATGAACTGGCAGAGTTTCATCCATCTTTGACCTAGGTGTAAGACTTGGCAGAACATATAAAACCCAGCTCCCTATCAGCTGATTAAGAGTAATAAAAGATAGTTCTCTGGAGGAATAAGATAAGGAAATCCATAGGATTCAGAAATCTTGCTTCAAATCTTCACCAGAAATGAAACAAACAAACAAAAATATTGGCTTTAAAATCATGAGACCTGAAATATGAATAATTTTGGAGTTATTTATCTGCCGTTGAAATTGTGAGCCTCTAGAGTGTGCTCCAGTCATATTTTCAAGCATTTCCTTAGAAACTGAAATGTGTAGACACTTTATTTATGCTGAGATGCATTCACAAAGGTAAAAATTTAGAAGTTTAGTCCACCAGAGAAACATGAAGTTTTAAAAATGTCCTGAAATTATATTATTAGCAATACAGTAGAATATTAGAAATGTAATAGAGGAGAAAGTGACCAAACTGACAGCAGAAGGCCTGGAAATGCATAAGCATTTCTGAAAAGATTAAGAAAAATTACTTGTGATGCCAAAGAATACATATTCCAAAATTTTGGGGATACCTTAGCAGGCCCCTTGGTGTATCAGTTCACTTACCCTGTCAGTTAAGTATGAATAACAACCAACCTGCCCAGCCAAAGAAAGACTTTTTATGATATTGAACACCCTATGTCTTTTCAAGTTCTGAACTGATTCCTCAAACATAAAGAGGGATGGCTTGCAAAAAGTTTCAGATTCACTTTCCAATAATTCATTCTCACCTCCTTTTATTTGCCCTCCAAGGCTCTTCCCACATTATTTTTAACATTTCCAGGCACTTGCCTCCAATATCTAGGGCTAAAAACTTTACTTTTATTTAAAAGAAAACAGGTTTTTAAACAATCATAGAAACAGAACAACCCACACTAGAAAGTACCTCAAAATAGCATCTGCCAAACCTTTCATGGGGAAAGGGAGCCTTGATGAGATGGTCTTGGTACCCAGTCCTATCTCATCTTGAAAACCTCCAGTGATGGGGACTAGCACATCCCTGGAGAGGTTGTTCCATTGAATGATTGTTCTCACTGTAAAAAAAATTCTTTTATATATCAAGATGAAAACTCCCCTGGTGCAGCTTGTGCCCGTTGCCCCTTCTCTTCTCCACATGGCCCCTTCTCTTCTCCACATGGCTCCTTCTCTTCTCCACATGGCTCCTTGTGAAGACAGCGCCTCTGTCCTCTTTGTAGCCATCTCGTAAGTGGCAGCTTGAATGCTGTGATGAGGTTCCCCCGAGCCTTCTCTTCTCCAGTTAGAAGAGATCTAACTCCTTCAATCTGTCCTCACTTGGCAGGTTCTCAAGCCCTTTGATCATCCTTGTGATCCTCCTTCAGACCTTCTCCAGTCTGTCTGGTCTGCCTTGAACTGTGGGGACCAGAACCAGACACAGTGCTCCAGGTGTGGCTGGACAAGCAGTGAGTAGAGCGAGATGATCACATCTCTACCTCTGCTAGTAATGCCCCTGTGGATGCGGCCCAGGATATGGTTTGCGTTGGTTGCTGCAAGAGCACACTACTGCCTCCCATTCAGCTTGTTGTCCACCACCACTCCCAGGTCCCTTTCAGCAAGGCTGTTTCCCAGCAACATTTTGTTAAACTTCATACTGTTCTTGCTTGCCCACTCTTCCAGACTGTCCAGGTCTCTGTGTAAGGTCTCTCTCCGTTCTGACATGCCCAGCTTACCACCCAGTTTGGTGTCATCAGTAAACTCAGTAAGGGTGCTTTCAATCCCATCATCCAGAACTTTTATGAAGATGTTGACCGTTGTGGGGCCCAGTATCAACCCCTGAGGGATCCCACTTGTAACAGGCTTCTAGCCTGAGTGAAAATCATTGATCACCACCACCCTCTGACTGCAACCAGTTAGCCGATTTCCTACCCATCTTGCAGACCACCCATCCATTCTGTATCTTGCCACTTTGTGCAGGAGAAGGCTGATTGAAACTGTGTTGAATGCTTTGCTGAAGTCCAACAAGAGGCTGAAGTTTTAAGGGAAATGCCAAACACTGAAATAGAATCATGAATGTTAGCAACCCTGCATCTTCTAACCTGAGCATTAAATCAAGACCAAATCCACATGAAAAGACAGCAGTGCATGCTGGCTTTCTTCATTCCACTGTGAGTCCAACTGTTCTGTTTACAAGTAAGAAAATAAAACTCTGTATTATGTATTAGATGTAGAATATGAATTAACCATGCCAATAATCTCCTTATTTTCCCAGCAGTTCTGCAATAAGCATGTGGAATTAACCATGGCAACATGCATAAGTCTATTCAATTAATATTTGTTCACTGACATGACACACTTGCTAACTGAATGACTTTATGATAATTTGATAAGCTAGAAGCTTCTAAGTGGGGAAAACAGGCAGGGTCCTGTGAGCGCTGCTCTTACATATTCAAAGATGGACAGTTTATTTTCCATGCAGAATTCATGTAAATCTGAACCCTTACATTTAAATGGCCCATTTTCCTACTGTCCCCAAGTTGAAGGTACAGCATTTCAGATTTTCCTCCAGCTTCAACTGTCACACAGTGGCTAAGCTTCAACAAGAACAGAAAATATTTCAGTCCTCAACTGGGCCTGTAACCTAGTGCCTAAACACTCCCATAGGCAGTAGATGGACTTCTCAAGTAGATGTGCATCTGCATTTGCAGCTTGTAATGTGTGTGCTGTAACAACCAAAAATTAATGTAGTGAGATTCCTACGCTAGAGAGGTCTAATGACCCAGCAACAGTATGTATAGCCATCAGACCAATTTTTCTATAACTTAAACCTATTAATTTCTCTACTAATGAAGGTGGTATTTAACTTAGATCAATAAATTAGGATGGAACCTCTTCCTTTCTTGCATAACATGAAAGAATAAAAATTCAACAACCCCTTAAAAACTAGATAGATTCAGATCTGGTAGCAGGTAATTGTTGAATTGTGAAATACGACTTCCTAATCACAATATTTAAGTCACCCAACCCTCACCCAAGTAACATTCCAATAGATTTGTTCTGGAGATTTACTTAAGCACATACTTCGGTATTTGAGTGCACACGCTTTACAGTGCAAAGCCATGCTTTCAAGCAGTCAGATTTCTTCAGACAGTTTGGAAACACGGATTTCCTGAGGGAGAAAAAGTACTGCCCAGAGTCTGACGAATTGTTCCAGCTGCATAAAGCAGTTCAAAAGTGCACAAGGTACAACAGAGGGGCTGGGAGAAAATGATGAACAAAGGATGGTGAAAATACCATGGCAGAGCCATGGTCAGGAAACAAGCCCATGTGACAGTAGGACTTCAGGGTGTGTAGCAAATCGCTAACAGACTCTCGTACAGAAAAAAATTAACAGGAACTGGCACTGGCTTCCATTTTCCCATTCATACCCCATGCAGGGCTCCATCAGAATAGCAAACACAATGCCTCAGCTCTAAACCAGTACACAATGGTCCCATACCAGGCTTGTCGATCTCAGAGAGCCTTTAGCTTCTGCAGTCTCTTGATTAGGTCCCTGATTAGGCCTTTTTCACAGTGCTAACACAAAGACCTACTTTCCTACCCAGCGTGTTAGCCTATGTCCTCCCCTTCCTTACACCCACAGCATATGCTTTAAGTATGAAAAAGACAAGGAAAGCTTGAAAACATTTCTGAAGCAAGCACCATAATTCAACACCATTGTGAATTTCATTATTTAAATAAAAAACTATTAATAAGCAAATCTCACATTGCTCATGAGACTGTACATCAGCTAGTATTTAGTCAAAGTAATCTTTAAAAGAGAATAGAAAACAAGCTGGTATTGAGTTCACAGGGCACTTCACACCGGTACAACACACAAAGAACTGAAAAAAACCTATTTTCTGAACCAGCTAATGAGGAGTGCTATTGAATGCACACAGCTAGTGAGCTCACTCAGTAATTAACCTTATAATCATCAACTACAGAAACACATGTATGCAGTCAAATAATGCATCCATACAGAATCAATTTTAAAAAAAAACACAGCAAAAAAACCAGAGCATATGATTTGGGCCATTCTAAAAAATGTCAGAATTTAAAATACTCAGGAATTATACTGAAAGGTGTAAGGGGGAATCAATGTAAGAGCAGGACAGAATTGGATCCAAAAAGTATAGGTGAATGACAATGCAATAGATGACTTTTCAGCCTTTGGTCACCAAAACAGTCTTGGTAGTGAGTGAGAATGATTATTACCTGATAGCTGTTTATCACAACTTGGAAATGAATCATCCCAACAGTCTCTAGCCAAGCCTGCATGGGAAGATGCATACACTACCAAATTCTTGTTGCATTTGGTAATGTTTCTGCCAGAGCATGAGCTACCTAAAGATGAATACAAAAAAAGTGATCTTCTGTCTGAAGGCATCCTTGATGCAGAGTGAAGACTGACTGTTGCCTCTCTTTTGTACTGGCTTCTGGTCCAGGGCATGCAAGCACTTGCAACATTCTTCTTTAGGCACAGCAACCAACAAGCTAGTTCCTTCAGTTTCTCACCTCACATGAGAGATGAGAAACTCTCAGTTTGCTAATCCATGCCTCTGTTTTCCTTCAAAGCTAAAGTCAACTCCTCCCTTACTCTCATGCAAACCCCATCAATTTTTTACTATGATCCAGAAAATTTCTTAAAAGTGGTCACCACAGTTTGCTATGCCTTTATCTAATACAGCAGGCAACTGATGTAAACCTGCTTGATTTTTAAGTTCAGATGGGCTCAACAGATGCAAGCAAAGCCAGATCATGTGTAGAGTACAGGCTATAACAGCAAGAGTTTCTACCTCTAGGAAAATGGAGGGCAAAAGTCTTGATTTAATTATATATATAATACACCCTTGTTGCAATACATATTTCCTTGCCCAGCTACAGTAGCCTAGGTCACTGCCTTTCCCCTAAAAACCTACTAAGAGCTAGGCAGGTTCCTAAGCATGACTGTAAGAAGCGACACAAACTGTTCTCACTCACCCATGGGATGATAACCCCTGTACTTTGTGAGATGGCTTTGTGACAATAAAAATGTCTCTGATGCTTACAGATGTTGGCAAATATGACAAAGCCATAAGAAAACAAGTTCAATTTTCTATTAAAAACCATGTGAAATTCTGTTCTAAGGCTACATAAGTTTATCTGAGCAACTGTGCTGCAGACTTCTCCAACTTTCTGAACTAATTTTGTGGAATTCAGCTGAACCAGAACTACTGTGTTTTGCTCTTACTAGATACTACCAATAGAAAGAAACCAAAACTGGAGTGACTCTTCTAATATGCTGATTACTTCATGATCTCCCTCTCCCCAACCCTCCCATAACTATCAGCCGCTCTAAACACCAAAGCAGCCATATGTTGACACAGAATGTTCCTTTATTAAAAAGCCATCCTTTCCCCTAGATTGACTGCAGGCACAGAAGTTCAGCCTAAAAAGCTCGTTCAACATTTGTGTCTAGACATACAGTTTTCAACATATTCTGCATCTATGGATGGGCTTCTGGCTCTCTGCTCTTGTGACCATCTGTTGGGAGGGCGGAATGCCCACTAAGTAAGTTAGCCAGAATCTGTGTCAGTTGCCAAAAGGAGGGGATATATAGTCCTGCAAATGACATCTGTTTCACCAGAAGCCCTTTTCTCTCTGAACAATGTTTCTGTTTAATCTCAGCCACGGTTGTTAAGAACATAATTTAAAAGGCAAACTAATGAAAAACCCTGGAAAGTATTGGAAGGGAAACATAATGATGCTCAGCATAAGGACATATTTCACAGACCTATGGAGAATTCTTTCAGTATTAAAATGATGGGAATATTGGAAGAAAATTGTAGGTGCTCTGGCTATGTAGGCAGCCTCCTGGCAGATAAAGTCACCAAGGGATAAAATGAACCACAAAGGGCTCACTATAACTTAGCCCAAGACAACAGCTGTGGTCTTAAAGAGAACACTGGAGAGAAAAGCACAACTGACTGACTAATTAGATAATGCCTTTTCACATGGATGAAAGACAGAAAAAAGAAGTAAGCCGTTATGTAATCTTAAAAAAATCTGATTGATACAGTGAGACACTTGACAGTTTGTGTGGGGAAGGAGGGACATCAAATGACACAGGTTGCCTGCCTTCTGCTTGTAGCCTTAGCAAGTTGAGCCAAACTGGCACATCTAGAAGTGGAGTCCATAATGTAGAGCAAAGATTATTCAATCCACTAAAATTCATGAGATTCCTGTAAGAGAACTCGAAGTTTCTGGCAGCTGTGTCCCAAACAGACTTAAGAAGTAAAAAGAAATGGGAAAGAGAAATAGCAACAAAGGAAGAAGAGGTAGAGATCATTGAGAAGTTGTTAGTATTTAGGGAAATAAAGAGATGAGTAATGTTGATTGACTTATTTCTGGAACAGTCAATGAAAGAAGGGGATATAATCCAGCAAGATACAAAATTGGTCTCAAAGCATCATTGATTGTATTGTTTGAATCTTCTGTGTGTTAAGCATGTACCTCACATGTAGAAATCTACGCAGTAGACATCTAAACTTAGCTCTGAATCTGGAGCTGACTCCCACTCTGAGAGTTCTGATTCATGATCAGAGGTAACTTGTCCTGGATGCATGCTTCATTCAAACCTGTAGCTGGGTTAAAGCTAGGGCAAGTTCTCACACCAAAGAGCCTGGAAATGCTTCTGAGCTTTTCAGCATAGAATACAATATAACTTTTTTCCCATCTAACTTCTTGACTTTTTTTTGGGATATTGATAAAAGTCCTATCTCCCTTTCCCCAGAGATTTTTGGTTCTGTGGCAACTGTCTTGTTTGGAGAACTGGTGCTTAAGTACTGCAGTTGGTTGAACAATGTTTAAGGTAAGCCAAAAATTATTTGTGCTCAATATGCTTAGCTGCAAATTACAGAAATTCAGCAGCTGCTACATAAACAGCTGAACCATCTCGGCACTGAGGGTGGAAAACTGCATGTCATGGGATGGAAAGGACAGCTGGGAACTGGAAGTGTCACATCCATCACAAGGTGAGCATGACCACTTGTGAGTCAGCACCCTCACTACTCCTATTCTTGACACACTGTTCTTACAAATATGTAGTTCTGAGCAATAGGGTTTCCCGTTTCCATTTCCAGCAGTACATCATCTGTACAATAGTAACCGTAAGGTCTAAGTAACACTATAACATATATATTGTGTAAGAATTACATCAGTTTTGCAAAAAAAAAATCATAAAGCATCATACGAACTCTTGACGGTTATGGGCTCTTTCCCATAAGACACAGGGGAAAACTGAGTTACTCTCAGTTAAGCTGCCTGGCAGTAAAACCATGGAAATCCTGAATAAAAGTGAGCAAACATTTATAGGAAATAGCTAAATATATCCCAAATCTAGACCACTGAATTAAACTCAAATAATGGAACTTATTACACAAGACCTGCCCCAGCACAGCTCTTGAGCATTTGGTCAGAATAGTCCAAATAAGTGGCTAGAGGTGAGAAACACGAAGTTAGGCTCAACGTATCATTAGCATTTTTCTTCCTGATTCTCCTTTCCAGGAAATATCCCACTCATTTGAGACTTTAGCACTGTGCCTATTCCCAAGCTGTCTGCTAGCTACATCTCCCTTCAGAAGCTCTGCTCCTAAATTCACTATAGGCCTGATCCCTGATTATCCTTACAATTCCCCAGTGAATTTCTGAATTAATATTCCTGGTTTAGTTAAGCTTTTTCTCTGAACTGAGAAGTTGAAATATATTCTCTTGCCATCCCAAGCCCACTTGGGAAAGCATGCAGACTCCCAGCAAAGGTTCCCTATACATGCAGTACATTCATAACTTTAACTGCTGAGGTCACACACCTCAACACATTTTGTCTAGAATCTTTAAAAGCAGGAACAGTGGCATGCCAGAATTTCACATAGTGTTATACTTGCAGAAAGCAGAGAACTACTGTTTTGTGTAACTATATATATCACAACTGCCTGGAATTCTTTCAATACAAATTTGCTTATAGCATCAAATTTGGGGGTTATTTAAGCCAAATGGCTCTTATCCACACACAGGGCTTTATTTTCCTAGCATTTCACTGAGAAAAAAACCGAAGCCTTTCCCAAACGTACAACAGATTTATAGCTTGTACTTTTGATTCTTTGTTTCATTTTGTTTTGTTTTGGGGATTTTTTTCAGTGGTAATATGCCTTATGGAATGAATATATTAGAGCTTTAGTATCAAAGTTTTTTCATAGTTGATATATTAGAAAAACTTGTGAGCTTTAGTCTATGGATTTCTATGCCCCTGGCTTTTGTAGTAGCTGAGCACTGCACATAAGTAACACTTCGCCTCACAAGCCTTGGGGAATGACGGAGTCCCAGCAGTTCTCCTAGTCTTTGTTTTCCCGATGAATATGGACCTAGGCATAGACCCACTGAAGTTTTTAAGAAAGTAAGTGCTATTTGAAGTGGGTTTCAGCTGCTAATAATAGGAGCAAAAAGCCTTTGTGTATCTGGACCCGTATGTCTAACCCAGGATAACTTTAAGAAATCTGCTATAGTGGACAAACCAAACGTGCTCTATCATAATGCAGGCTGGTATGCTAACTGCTGGGATACTCCTCAGCTTCTCAAACACTTGGAAGTCAAAGCTGATTTGCAAGTTTGGTCATCCATTTTGTTAATTCAATAAGCAGACAATTATTCCCCACGTAGTGA
The DNA here is from genome assembly GCA_009867235.2 of Psittacus erithacus. Taxonomy (NCBI): domain Eukaryota; kingdom Metazoa; phylum Chordata; class Aves; order Psittaciformes; family Psittacidae; genus Psittacus; species Psittacus erithacus. Next base: position 17,644 of record WYDI02012499.1, read on the forward strand.
GAAAATTATGTGTTTCAAAAAAGATAACATGTTTTAGACACGGTACTATCCATCATTTTAAAACCTGGAATGGCTAAAGATTTCAGCATTAACTTGCATGCCAACATGTGATATCAGACAGTCTCTCATGTCCTGTCTGATTCTTAAAATAACACATTGCCATTCCTTTGGGGTTACTCAACTCCTTTATGTTGATATAAACAATGGCTGTGGCTTAAGCTTCCTTGTAAGATGCTCCATCAAGCTTCCTAGGTCTGATTTCATGAACTTCTTCAGAACAGCAGGATCAGAACTAAATAAAACACATGTTCTTTTCTCTCTAAAATGTCTGTATATCATGTCAGATATACATGTCAGATACAAATGTCAGAGAAAGTGTGGTCAATAAAAATAATATCTGCATGTTAGGATACTAGATTTTGATACAAGAATGTCACTACAACAGCAGGAGTGGGAGCATCTGTAGAATAAAAACTGCTACATGGAAATGCTATCAGGTTAATATCCTGGTTTGCACTGCCTAAAGCGTTTGCTTTCAGGCCAGCATTTACGCTTGGTACTTCCTGCTCAGACCTGTGTTGACCTGTGTGAAGGTAGCAGACAGAGTAAAATGTACTGAAGTGGCACATAAGGCAAAGTCTTCAAGTGTTCAAGGCCAGGTTGGACTGGGCTTTGAGCAACCAGGTCTGTGGAAGGTGCCCCTGCCCATGTCAGTGGGGCTGGAACTAGGTAGTCTTTAAGGTCCTTTCCAACCTAAACTATGCTATGAGTCTATGATTTCTTCAGTCCAGCCAATTAGTTATCTCTGGCACAGATTTATCTAGCAAAATTACCAATCTAATTAACTTAGTATTTTAGCTTAAAGCTGTTCTGTTATTTTGGTGAGTTCAGTTGAAAGTTCAACTCATTCCAATTAGATCAGAACCTGGATTTAGATATTGCAGAAGATATGGCACCAGTGAAGGCCAGGCTGGTATCTGCAAAAAACAAGGGTGTTCAACAGGCTTTTAGCAGTGATTTAAATGATGTCAAGCATCTACTGGAGATGGTAAAATATATGCTATGCTTCTCAAGAATCAATTTAAAGACTTATAAGAAGAAAAAGGAACAAATATTCACTTGTTAAAATACCACAGTAAATGATAAAAAGAGACAATACTCACCTGGAGGTGAATCAACAAGACATTTTGCTAATTAACTTATATCAGGCTCTCACACCATATATCCAGTACCGTGCCCATAACATCTGAAAGCTTTTAGGGATACAGACAGAGCTCATATTCCTGCATAGATATATGAAAGTCTCTTTGTACAAAAAGGATTTTCAGCAAATCAGTAGTTTACTATTGAACCAAAAGACAACTAAGTAAATTAGACATTTATTCAATATGCCAAAGTGGAAAAAGAAACAGGGAGTCAAATACTTTCTCTTTTTGGATGAATTTCCAGATAATGGCATGACAACATTTTCTTCCAGATTCTGCCATCTCACTATTTCACAATACAGTTTAAAAAAGCTTTCCTTACTGTTTTGAATAAAACAATTTCTGATTACAAACTCAGTGTAATCCTACTTAACAGGAAAAAAACAATCTATATGAAGTGCAACGGAACCTTTAAGGCTGATCTGCTATAAGCTTCCATAAACAGTGGGTGGCAGTGATTTATACCTAAGGAAAATCTTACCCTCCTTCTTGCTTATTAATTTGGAAGTGCTGACCTAGGTAGAAAAAACATGTATGACTACAAATTCGCTTAGCAAACATGACTTTTTGGAAATTGAATCCATGTAATTTTAATAAACTCAGTCCAGTTCTGTTAAGTGAGGATGCTCTGATACTTTTCAACAGTTTTTGTAGAGTTCAGACATTACAAGGATTGTAATAGTTTTAAAATGTGCTCTCTTCCAAGCAGTCCATTCTCACATTTGATCCTCTTTTAACCTCATTCATTATATTCCACATTTCTTAGAATGCATATTTATTTTCCTCAGAATACACTAAAATGCCAAAATTCTTGACTTTTACAACTCTTAACATTAAAAAATGGCACAATTGCATCAGTCTGGGATCTGATTTAATTTCTTATGTCTGATTTCATTTCCTATGTCTGATTTCAGTTTCTATCTCTGATTTCAGTTTCACCAAAGGAAATCCATGTTTTTACAGAAACATACGAAAAATAACCTTTTGGTTCAATTCCCACTCAGAAACGTAGATTCAGAGGTCAGGCTGTGATTCTTGATAACTGGGGTGGCTGTCTTCAGAGATGCACAGAGAACTCAATTTTTTAAAGTAGAGTTTTTGCATACTAACAGGTAGGGAAATGAGGCAAGTGAACTATGCAGCTGTGATTATTTTCATTTTTATATTTAAACAATTATCTTTCAGAATCCTGTATATCCAAAGACTTTCTTTCCTACATCACAGTGGATTATTTGTGTCAAAAATAATCCCATATGTATTTTGCCTCTTATTGCAGTGCTCAGAATAATCATCACTGTCATACTAGCATCACTTTTGGAGGGAAGATATTTTAATTCACATTTATCTGATTTCCTAAGCAAGAATCTTCTGCTATTTCTTTCCTTATAGGTATTGTGTCTCCCTTACTAGATGCAAGATAGAGAAATTTTACATGGTACAGTACCTTTCATTTTCCTACTTACGTTATTGACAACTATTGTGTTTTGTTCAATGAAGTAATTTTCTCAGATAGTGAGATGCCATCTGATGTTTTGATCTTATTGACTGATGCACAGTGAGGGCAGTGAGGCTCTGGCACAGGTTGCACAGAGAAATTGTGGCTGCTCCATTCCAGGCAGTGTTCAAGGCCAGGCTGGACGGGACTTTGAGTCACCTGGTCTAGTGGAAGGTGCCTCTGCCCATGGCAAGGGGGTTGGAACTGGATGAGCTTTAAGGTCCCTTCCAACCCAAACCATTCTATGATTCTATTATTCTATTTTTTACACCTCAAGAAAAATGTCATTTTTCAAAGTCTTACATTTAATTGGGGAGAAGAAGTAAAAATATCAGTAAATGCTTAAAAAGCTAAAAGAAACTTGAGCATCTTCTTTAACAATTTAAAAACATTTAATTTTGAATTTGATGTTCTGAACTATTTAAATAATTTTAAAGAAATTCAATTTTAGTTAAAAAAAGGTTACACTTTTAGCTTTAAACCAAAGAAGACATATTCTGACTGAACTTACGCACACATTTTCAGTAAAAAGCTGGATTTTGTCCCAGTTACTTGTTATCCTCTGACTGAAAATTCTATCAGGTCTAACTTTAATCCAAAGGCTCAAATAATTTCCCAAAATAAATCTTTACACTGTCTTCCCTAATCAGCTGTAGTGAAAACTATTACTAATTCTCTTTTTTCTCAGTCTGCCTCCAGTTCCAGCACGAGTAACTATTACTCTCACTTCAATCCCCAATTCCACATTTGCATTTTCCTAGAACAGTCTTTTCTTCCTATCCAAGGAATACAATAAACCTCAAACAGCACATTCTAAAGTAAGACTTTCCTTATCTGTTAGTTAGAATATGTGAGCATATTTACCAGAAGCTATGGCTTTCGTACATTTTTGCCTTCAATCAATATTCTAGGCAAATAGCAACCAAGTCAATTTTGTAACGTTTTTCTATATTTTCATCAAATGACGGTGATCCTTGGCCTTGACGTTACATTTAGTTACCAATGGCTGCAAGGAGAGATGGCTATCTAAGATGAATCACACAAAACCTTACTCAGTGTTATTAAGGAAACAGAACTTTAAAAATGATGACTGAGGCTTCTGTTTATACATAGCTTTTAGGTTAACTAAGGTTTGTTTCTTCTAATATACTTAATTAAATTGATACAAGCTCATTGATAAATGAGCTAATCTATCTAAAATAAATTTGCTGACATCTATTCTAAACACCTAGAAAAAAATTATCACAGAAGTATACAGGCGTCTTTCACTTCACCTTTTCAAGGCAATATTACAGCAACATTTGAAAAAGAGACAACCACAAGATGGCTCCTTTCATATAATGCTAGCTAAAACAGAAACCTACACTGAGAATATAGGCTGTTTAGTCTGCACGCTTTCCCAAACAAATGAAACACCAGGCACCATCCTCTGACAAAAAGATGGTGCTACAATTGCTTTAATAAATCAGTTTGGGGAGCAGATGCTCTTTCTTCAATGAGTAAGGACTAAACTCCTCAAATGCAAGCAGCTAATCTCACTGAATATGATGCAGGTTCCAAGAACACTTGCCAGGCTCAAGCACAGACATTTCACACTCTTCACCTTTCTCAAGACTTTTGTCTGTTCTCTCTGTAAGAGGATATGGCATTTTTCCCTTTATTAAGTATTTTTCCATGGAAAGACATTTGGATTATTGAACTGCAAAATTACTGTATGATTTATTAATTCCATATCCATGTAGATGCAATCAAGCTACGGACCTGGCTGTTGTTCCATTTAACATCTCAATAAATATTACATAAATGTACCACTTCAAGCTTCCATCCAGGTGCAAAACAAAACAGTAGATAGAATAATTATTGGTAATATGATTCTTAATATAAGAAAGTCTGGTTTGGTGTGAAAGGTTTGTTATGCTCCATTACATAGATTCTGTACCAGCAGCCATGAATTCCAGGAGTTGCAATGTGCAGTGCCCTGTTGTAGCCTTCCTCAGGGTGTGAGGGCATCCTCTGCATTCCTTGCATTTCAAAACACCTCATAGCACAACAAAAATGACACGAACATGTTGCTAAACAGCTGGCTATAACATGGCAACTACTTACCACGGCATGGCAGTGGAGGAAGACAGCATCGCTAATGAAATATCAGCAGGAATTTAAGGAGTCAGCATGTGAATTATTTAAACAGGAACTTGAGCAAGACTCCTCCGCACATTTGTGTGCTTTTGCAGAAAAAAGTTAGTTACTGAACACAAGCAGTCAGGCAGTCAGTTTTACATTCATCTTAAATGTAAAGCTAAGTGGAGATATCACGAACTTTTGGCAGTCCTGCAACTCTGCCGAGAACTCCTACTTGCGTTTTCTTTTTCTATTTTTACAATCAGAACACAATTTGAGGATGAGGACATTGAAGGAACTTATTATTACTGTAGCTCAGGCTCAATATAGATGGAAAAAGGAAATGGTTTGGTATTGATTTCTTACAGAACTGTTTCTTACCACAATGCTGGTATCCTGTCTCTCAAGAAATGTTAATTTTTCGTTAAAACTGGTGAGGAATGTGGGAAAAAGAAGGGTAGTTTGACAAAAAGCCAACAACTATAATTAACTCCTGTACTTTTTAGGCACCAGACCTCTCGGTTAAGCATGGCCCTGATGACTCACATGTATCAAGAAGAGAATAATTGCATGGAGGCAGAATTGACAAAGCCTTATGATGAATAAGGTCACTCTTCCCAGGCTAATAAAAGATGGCAGCTTTACAACTGTAGTGTAACAAATCTGGTTTTATTTATAACCCACAAAATCACATCGCTTCCTAAGTAGCGAGGTTTTAAAAAAAGGCTTCTTTATGCATGAGTAAATATTTTTCTATTGAAATCTTGGTTTGTCTTGCAACCCAACCAGAGTTTATTTAATAGTGAGATAGCTTTCTCCAGGGAAGGCAGTCAGAAATGGGGGATGGGAAAGGCAGAAGTTGGCTCTGGCTACCAGGAGCAGCTGCTCTTTGCTACTAGCCTGCAATGGAGCAATACATCAGTAATTATTTGAAAGTCAGACAGATTCCCTGCTTTCCTTGCCAGACAAAACTCTGAGAACTGAGGGCTGGAAAGGAGGATAAAGGACTTTCAGTTTACTGTTTTTCCACTCATGGCTTTTTTTTCCATGTTAGCAGCTACTGCTGCTATTAATTTTCTGATCTTTGTGCCTTCAAAGGCCTCACATACTATGCAAACTTAGTTTTAGCACTTAAGCGCTGATGTCTTTAAGTTTATTAAATTAATTCTTACAAAACGTTTCAGCTGTTTCTCCCAGTAACTTCCATTGGAAAGAATGTTTATTTCCTATTCTGTTTTAGGAGTGATCACAACAGAACACTTGGTCTTCACTGAAGGAAGGTGAAGAGAGCAAAAAATCCAGACAAGAACATCGTGCTTCAGGGGGTACACCACTCAGCTGTGGTTTAATTTAATCAAAAATAAGAAGTAAAACGAATCTTTGAACTAGCCCTTGAAAATTATGAGTCAGCCTCTATTTTACACTAGGAAAATGATGGAAAGTTCCCACCGTTGCTAAAATAAATTCATGGCATCTGATGAAATGGGATTTTTTCATCACAGTTCGCAGAGAGTTAAAAAACAAATAATATTATAATGATGAATAATCATAGAATCATAGAATGGTTTGACTTGAAAGGGACCTTCTAGTTCCAGCCGCCCTGCCATGGCAGGGACACCTTCCACTAGACCAGGTTGCTCAAAGCCCCATCCAACTTGGCCTTGAACGCTGCCAGGGATCGGGCAGCCACAGCTTCCCTGGGCAACCTGTGCCAGTGTCTCACCACTATCACAGTAAAGAGTTTCTTCCTAATGACTAACATCAATCCACCTTCTTTCAGTTTAAAGCCATTCCTCCTTGTCCTGTCACTACATGCCTTCTAAAAAGACCCTTTCCAGATTTCTTGTAGGCCCTCTTTAGGTACTGGAAGGCTGCTCTGAGGTCTCCCCTGAGCCTTCTCTTCTCCAGGCTGAACAAGCCCAGCTCTCTCAGCTCGTCAACAATGTCTGAAGAAGTTTGTCCTTTTGTAAAACCCCCCTCAAGATTTTAGGTATGAAACAAAGATGGCCTAAAGTTTTCTTCAAATCAGATAGGAAAACAAAATGAAACACAAGGAGCTAGTATAATGCCCCACAGAACAGGATTCATGCAATAATACAGGAGGCAGCAAGCAACTCACTCTGACAACCTCCTTCGAAGACAGAAAGTTTTATGGGATTGAGGACCAGGCAAAATGTGAAGAACTCTTTATGTGACTGGGCACATGACATTTATGGAGGATTCCTGTATCAGAATGTAGATGCCCAATGCAGCCTATAAAGCCTTTGGATTCCCAAAGGGTCTGTTAGTTCTGCACAGGCACAGCACAGCACCTGAGTGAACTGACTCCTTTTTGCAGCAGCAGCAGCTGGCACCATGGAAGAACATTCTTGGCCACCTCATGAAGCACTAGACATATATGCGTGGGCAAGTAAATAAAACCCTAAGTGTTAACCAATGCAAGTATCCTGCAGCAAGAATGGGAGGATTTGAATGAATTACATATTTGATGAAATTCCGCAGGACTTTTTAACAACACAAAAAACTCCACCTCAACCTTTGTTCTGTACAAGCTATTACAAAATATTCTATATTCACCCTGTCTGAAAGGAAAAATGGGCAAATATAATTTATTTGTATCAGAATGGCACAGAGAAGCTGAGTACATTACAGTTATGTAAGTCAGCAAACCCTTTTTCGCAAAACAGTTTAAAAATAACGTACTTTCTATATTAGTCTTGCTAGACTCTCTTGAATATTCAAGAAGTCCTCATTTACAGACCATTTGCCTTCTCAGCCTTTAGCCAGAAGAGAATGCAAAAGCAAACTTAGTTAAAATACAACAAATCTCTTCTTCCACCCCACTTTGCATATAAACTCCTCCATGTCTTTTTCCGTTTCTTTCCATAGGGAAATTCATTTCTGTTAAACGCCCCAACAAAACATGAAGTCTACCTCCTTGATCTGACAGAAACAGAAACAAAACCTCTCACTTCCCTTAAAAGACCAGGAATAGAACTGAAGGCAAAATTAATCCAAATAGGCCTGCAAATAACAATTTTTTTTTCAAATATACAAAAATGTGAGCTACTAAATTTAGTAGGTGTACTCTAATGAGTCATAAAAAAATCAGGAATGTATTTTATTAAGTAAGCAATACTGTAAGCATACTACTTATTGCATTCCATTAAAGAATTTCAGTTTATAAAACATATTGAATGCTAAAATTTGTCTTCATACAAACCAGAAAATGCAAAGAACCTGAGATGTTATGTATTACCGCTTCCCTTTTTTCATAAAAGGTTGTAAATTACAGTTTAACCCATGACTGTCAATATCCCAAATTACACTATGTGCAAACAGACCACAATAGCAGCTATATCTGTCAGGGAAAACAAATCTATCGTTTACAAAGATGTTAGAATCGCATAGCAGATTTATACTTTACATATCTGATCTTTTGGACAAAAAGACTGTTGAAAATATCTTCAAGATTTGTCATTGCTCCATATAGAAGCTAACCGTGATAATGACAGAGACATACAAAAGAATGAATTATAATGTAATTGTAATGAAATGTTAAAAAAATTGAAACCAGAATGCCCATGTCCCCACTTTCAGAACATATGACAGCAGCTAAAGAAAGCATTTCTAATTAAAACTTAATTCCTATTAAAATCATTTAGCTAATAAAGCCCATTGCCAAAATATATTAAGGAAGTAAATGGAAAAGCAGAATATGAAAACATACTTAATTTTACATTTACCTGGATAATGATTCACAATTTAAAACAGAGAGAGACAAATGTGACTCCCCAAGTCATATGCCAACTACAGACTGATTATGGGATCAGTATAATATGGAGAGCACTCTGCTTGCTTGTCTATTTTGGAACTGTTGGTGTAGATGACCAGCAGGAAATAAAAAAGGTTGACCTCACAATGAGGAATTCAGTTATGAAACATGCAGAATTCCTACACGGCATTGTTGAAGCTTCCTCCCTTCTCTGCAATCCGCTCCCTCCTTTCTAGAAGGAATAGAACAGCACTTGTCTGTCTTACATGGAGTGCTAGAAGTTAAATAAAGACAATGTCTATAGGGAAACAAGGTAGACCGCTGCATTTATTCAGTATGGCGGTTCCCACATCCCAGTAAGAGAGAAAAAACATATGCAAATCTTTAATATGTATCTTCTCAAGTTCAGGAATATTTAATTCTTGTTCATCTTCACTATAACCAACTTTTTTTATATTTATTGCTTTTTATTATAAACAGTACGTGAACAACTTTGCCTGCTTTCAACCTAAGAAACTGTATTCCTCAACAGAAGTTATTTTGGTAATGGCTATTTTTATAACATAAGTTATGGTTCTGGGGATTGGGCTGGTTTGGTTTTTTTTTCCCTCCCTTTTTTTCTTTCAACTGTTCTATTATGTGGGGCCTTTCTCATTTAATCCCAAAACAAGGCATACTGACCTAAATTGTTAGCATCTGCCTAGCTACATGTTGGGGGGGGGGGTAATCTACATAACCCAAAACCAGAAATGCATGTGGAATGATAAACTCATAGAGGATGTGAAAACAAAGAGCCAGATCCAACAGAAGATGAACGTGTTTGCAAGGCAAAGGATAAGGTACTAAACCGAAACTTGCGGCAGCTGAAAGTACTCCCTCCCCTGGCCAAAGCATTTACCTTTCCCGTGCTGCAGTGCTGCCATCTATAAAAGGTCTTATTTCTAATTCATGCTCCTTTACACATCATTCTGACATCTGTAACTTGGCAGCCTTATAGAAATCTAAGCATTATTTTGTTTTGCTGAAGACAGAATAATATCTAGAAGACGTAAGTAACAGCTGCACTAACTTCAAGTGTTGAAATTCCTCATCTGTATATTCATATCATAGTGTTATATTTTTACCTCAAAGCACTTTGATTAATTAGGCTTCTTACAACCACTCAGGACATGATTTTATTATTCCCGTTTTGCAGATAGAAAACCTAATGAAATAAGCCTCTACAGTTTAAATAATGCCACAATGAAGAACACAGCTGAGGTCAAATCAAAAGTTTCTGAAAGCCAGCTTTCTACCTTTGTCTTGATAGTGCTGTAAAAATACAATCACATATAAATTTAATAATTTTTATTAATTTATAGTTAAATATGATAGTTCTTGATACCAGACTTGTGCTGCATGCCCGAAGTAGAGACATGTTATTACTGACTGTCCAGATCAGAACAAACCTGAGAACACAAGTAAGGTGTTTCTTTTTGCTATAGTTTTTACAGTCTAAAACCCCTGTTTCTAGCTTAGGCCATCATTGTGATATTTTAAGGAAAATCTTCAGCCAAATCTCCTGTTTGCTGTTGCAATAGCATTTTAGAAATCACCCACTCAGTATCAGCCCTTTCCACAGTGAATGAACGTCCTTATCACCTCCTTGACAACTAAAAATTTACCCCATACGCTGTGCATCTAATTCCTTTTCTAAGATTTTACATATGTACAAAAACTCTTTGCTATGGGAAGCATATGTCAAAAGGGTGTTTTATGATGGCTGTATTCCAAGGATATAGTTTTTTCTGCTTGAAGGTAGGTGTTTTTCCTTGTGTTGGAATCTTATCTCTGAGGATAGGATATCATACATACACAGTTCAGCTATGCCAAAATACAATGAAGCCAAATAAATGTGAGGAACTCCTATGGAACCACAATACATACCTGCTGACAGTATACAAAACCATGATCAGGGACAGTTTCAGCAAAAAACTGGAAACTAACGGTGACATGTTAGTTCAACAGAGTTCCCCCTTAAAGAGTATATGGAATTTTTAAAAAGCCATTTAAATAAAACCCCAAACCAAAAAACTACAATCTTTATATATTCCACTACTAGTGCAATCAGAAAAGTAACTTAAAAATGCATTTAAGCCAAATAATTTCAGATACTGGTTTCTACCCATCACAATACAAAATTCACATTTCTCATGCACAAACTCTTAATTCAAAACCAGTTATGAATGCTTTAGTTTTCCTAATTTCTGGGGTTTGCTTCCATAAGAGAGAAAACCAACATACCTCCTGAGAATTCAGAACTCCTGTTATAAACAAAAGATATTTCACAATACCTTAATGATCAATTTAACCTGATGTTAATGAAAAGCTTTTTAAATGTCTAGGTCTCCTGGTACTTTTAACAGAAATTACTTTGTACCTTCTGTGCCCCTGAACATAATTCCCAGCTTACACTGCTTAAGAGCGTATGCTGAAAAAGGAACATTCCTTGATTTTCAGGCGCAGATGAATGTACTTAAGCTTAAACCAACATTTTACCATCAATTTAATTTTGCTACAGTAAGTAGTTCACAAATACTTCGGACAGAAAACAATTAGGGGCAATCAGCAAAAGATTCCTAAAGTTTTTGTGGAGTTCTTACTCAAGGATTGCTCTCATGAGACCTCACCTGCAGTGGTGCGTCCAGGTCTGGGGCCTCCAACACAAGAGGGACATGGACTTGTTGGAGTGAGTACAGAGGAGGCCATAAAGATGACCAGAGGGCCGAAACAGCTCTGCTATGGACACAGGCTGAGAGAGCTGGAGTTGTTCAGCCTGGAAAAGGCTTTAGAAAGGCCTTAGAACAGCCTTCCAGTACCTAGAGGGCCCTGCATGAAATCTGAAGAGGGACGTTTTACAAGCACATGTAGTGACAGGACAAGGAGGAATGGCTTTAAACTGAAAGAGGGGAGATTTAAATTAGATATTAGGAAGAATATCTTTACTGTGAGAGTGATGAGACCCTGACATAGGTGGCCCAGAGAAATCGTGGATGCCCCATCCCTGGAAGTGTTCAAGGCGAGGCTGGGCAGGGCTTTGAGCAACCTGGTCTAGTGCAAGGTGTCCCTGCCTGTGGCAAGGGGGTTGGAACTAGAAAGTCCCTTCCAACCCAAAGCATTCTATGACTGGTTTTTAGTTTCAACTACAAATTTGTCATTGTCATTTTAATCAGTCACTAACAAGGTTATCATTTGGTTTGTAATCCATTATACAGTGAAACAACAGTGACCTTGGAGTCCTGAATTTGGCTTGAAATCACTTACGTGGTTATAGAATCACAACTGACTATCCAGGCAGCAAGTAGGTCAGGGCCCCCAGCAAGGAAACGCATTGCACACATCAGCAGCCCCTTAGAACAGATGGAAGTCTGCTCAGGTGAAGATTGTGTGATGCCTGGAAGAGGGCTTGATGAGGTTCTCTTTGTTTCCATAAAATCGGCTCCCGTGACTGCTTTTACACAGATCAACATCCTGCCTCCTTAACTGCTGCTGCTACCACACGGGCGCTCTGCAAAGAGCATAATCCGACGGGGAAGCCGATTCCCCTACCAAGAGCTCGGGAAGGCTCCTGCCACCAGTTTCCACCTGCGCAAGGAGAGAAGCGACAACACCGCCGGGCCGGGAGAGCACAAACCCGCCGTCTCTCCGGCTGCATGCCCCTCCCTGCCGAGCCCAGCGGCGCCTCGTCTCTTTCCTCCCGCGCGCCGGACTGGACGAGGGCGCTCCCTCCCTGCCTCGAGGACTGCTGCCAAACTCGCACCCTCAGGCGGCGGCGGCGGCCGCTCTCCCACCTCAGGCAACGGAAAACACAAACCACTACCGCCCACCTCCCGCTCTGCCCTGCCCGAGGCGAGGCGAGGCGAGGCCAGGCCAGGCCGGGCCGGGCCGGGCCGGGCCCTGCTCCCGCCCTGGGGCCCCGAGGGGTGCCTGGCACCGCCCGCGCGGGGCGGGGCGGAGCGGCGTGAGCGGCCCCGCCCCGCTTCCTTTGTGCTCGGGCAGCTCCCGGCAGCCGCATTCGCCGCCGTTTCCAGCGGGGGCAGAGCGAGCGTGCCGTGTCTTCTCCTTCTTTCCTCCTTCCCCCCCATCCCTTCCTTCCTGCTCCCCCTCTCCTCACCCCTGCCACCGCCGCTGCTGTCCCCCCTGCCCGCCATGTCGCTGGGAGCAGGCCCCGAGGCGGGTTTCTCCAGCGAGGAGCTGCTGACCCTGCGCTTCCCCCTTCACCGCGCCTGCCGCGATGGGGACCTGCCAGCCTTGTGCGCACTGCTCCAGAGCTCGCCCCGCTCCGACCTGGCGGCGGAGGATTCCTTCTACGGCTGGACGCCCATCCACTGGGCCGCGCACTTCGGCAAGGTGGGGCCCGGCGCGGCCGGCGGAGCGAGGACCGGGAGCGCGAGGGAGGGGGAAGGTGTTGAAGGGGAAGGAGGGCGCGAGTCCCGCTTGCGCGCAACGCGGCGCCATCTTTGTCCTTTGCGCGCGCTCAGCCGGGAGGCGGATGCCGCCGTCCCGTCCCCCTCCGCCATGGCTGCTCGTTGCTGCTCTGGGGATCGGGTGGGAGCAGTGGCGACGCTTGGCTTCTGTCCCGGCTTACCAGCGGTCAGCGAGGCGGGGGTAGGGCTGGTGGCACCTGCCGCCCCCCAGTCATTCGTGCTCTCCCCGTCGCCGGCGGGAGCGGACCTGTTTTTCGCTGCCTTCCCGTCAGGCTGGCCGATGGAGGCGCCTCTGGGTCTCGCGGCCGGGCGTCCGAGCGGCGGCCGCCAGAGTGGGGGAGGAGGGGCTGGGGGCTCCCCTCTATCCCTGGCCGGGGAGCTCCGGGCAAGGCCGGGGAGGGTCCGCCGCGCTTCCCCACCACCCAGCCCCCCCGCTCCGTGCTTTGTCAGCGGAGTCCAGTCGCGGTCCTTAATGGTCCTCGGGCTCCGCACCTGGAGACTGTTTTGTTGTGGTGCCTGTGTTATGACTACCGGCTCGCTGGGAGTTTGGGGAGGAGACGGGTGTGCTTGTCAAGCGCTACTCAGGCGCCTTCAGTGTGAAAAATAAGCGGTGTTTGATACGCACGCAGATGCGAGTACGGGATTGACTGCATTAGTTGGCATGATTGCAGTGTAGGAAAGATCAAAATATAAGAAGTAGCTCTATTATCTTGCAATTCTTAAGATGAGTGGTATCTTAATTCCCTGATTTTATGTGGGCCTTTCATGTTTCCAGTGTGGTGTGTGTTCCAGCCTAGGCAGAATTCTACCATAGAGGGCTGGGGTTTAGTTTTCTTCCTTATCAGTTTGTCTGGGTTTGGATTTCGAGGGGCTTCTGTTCTTGTTCTCCTTCCCATTTCCAATGTATTTGTATTTCTTTATTGTTTATGTGCCGGAGGAGGAAAATGAACGTATTCAGGCTGTCATGGTTTGTTGAAGTACGTTAAGACATGGTTTCCGTATGTTACATGATCTTATCTGCAGTGCTTGTTTGAGAAACATTTTGGAGACATAGCTAACTGTCCCTGCAGTCTCAAAAAAAAAAAAAAAAGTGCTTTAAATTTTATTGTGAAGTACATTCATAGAAAATATGAAGGTACCAGTTTGGTGTTACAGTCTTCTGTTTCATTTTTCCATCTCACAAGAATCTCTTCAGTACAAGCTTATAGCAGTTGTGGTTTTGTGTTGGAGGTGTGTGTGGTTTGGTTTGTTTTTTGTTTTTCCTTTAAGCATCTTCGGCTTTCTGTTAACCATTGTAGATTGTGTGAGGTTTCTGTTCAAGAGACTCTTGAAGAAACAGATGACAAAGGTAACAAGTCAGCCTGTGCAAAGTAGTGTGTTTGTTTGCCGCAGCCATCCTTGGGTGTGGGCAAAATTTGATGCCTGTTTTTGTTGTTGTATATAAGTGGGAAAAATATGGCAAGCGAAATGAGACTTGTAAAGATGACATAGGCTGTGCGTGGTTTTTATGCAACTTTGTATACATGTACTCTATCCTAAAAGCCTTGTGACAAGGTCTGGGCAATTACAGTCTACAGAAGTTATCTGCAGGTTTTATAGTCTTGTTAGGTAGTGCTCATTCCACTGAGCCAGAAACTATACAATACGATTGAAAGAGTTCCAGCAGTGTAATTGGACCCCAAATTCTACTGACTTTTTGTGGCACAGCTGTACATTTTGCCTTTCACCAGTTAATAGAGGGTTGCCAGCACTGAAACAATAGCTGCACTTAGTGGACATTTGCATAAGACATCTGTATGTCTTTTGTTCCTTTTCACCTCTTCCCATCCCCTCCCCCAGTTCAGGTTCATCAGAACTTCAAATAGAGAGTTCTTCTGTTTCCCAAAGTATAAGAGTTTTAAAACATTGGTTTTGGAAATGTTCAGTAGCAGCTACTGAACGTAGTTTCACAGCTTGCAGCTAATAGATAAAATACCAGCAGAGTCAATTAAAAGTAATAAATACCACAACCAGTATTTCTGAATGTATTATCTGGAGTTTTAATGACAGCATGGACCTCCCTTTAGAGATAAGTAGCAAGTCCATATTAACATGTGTTGAGTATCTGTGGCAGAGTTCGCATTTTCAGGACATTCCCTGACTGCAGAGAAGTGCTCATATCTTGAGATGTCAATTAATTCCCATTAGAATTACTATATTCCAATTACAGTTAATTATATAGTGCCCTAAATTAGCCTGTCATCCTGTAGATTTCTGAGAACACGGGTCAGAATGTAAAATTGTTAGCGATCTAAAAATCTGCCAGAGATATAGGAAATGAAGGGCTTGTATAAAAAGCAAGGTTGCTCTTAATTCACTGTCTTGCATTAATTTTAACTTCATTGTAACCACTTGAACTTGTATTTTAATTTTCTCAGACTGCATCTATTTGCTCATACTCTTCTCCTGCCTTTTATTTTTGCCATTCGACTGTTCACAATGTAGGAAGCAGAACAGGAGTAAGTACATTCTGTTTCTTTTAGAACAAAAGTAGTACGGATAAAAGTGCCCATCTCTTCCTTGGTGTTTTGCCGGCATTGTGGCCTGTGTGGAGGCCTGGCTTTCTTCTTCATTAAGTAAGTTTAACCTCTGCTTGAGGTATAACAAAACACTGGAAAACATCTGCTAAAAGGCTAATGAAAGCAGACTTCTGTGTTATGATCTCGAGCATAATCAGTCATGTGCAGTATTGGTTTTTTTATGTTGACTTTTCCTGTCTGCAGCAATTTACCTGGTTGGAAGAATGCATAATGTTAGAAGCAGCAGGTTTTTTATGACAGCTGTGATGCAGAAGATCCATACTTAAGCTTTTAATGGGATGAAACATTCTATTCTCTGTTAAAACCCTGTAAGAGATAATGAAAAAGTAAATAAAGCATGCAAGAGGAAAAAATTTAAACATGAAGTTGTGTAGATAATCATGATGTGTAACCATGTTACAAAGTGGATTTAAGTATTTTTGTTACAAGATGCTGCTGGTGAACCAGTTCCAGTGTGTTTCCCCTCTCAATTGATGGGCTGTAATGCCTGTCTGATTATGGAAATTCTTTCAGCCTGGTTTCTGTGCAGGAAATAATAATATTTCCTGAAGTTGTAATGCTTGTCTAAAAGTGTTTTCAAATTAATTCTGTTAGAAGTCCATTGTTTTAAAAACTGGGTGAAATTTATTTTTGTTTGCAGTTTTACTAGAGGAACATCTTGGTGTAGCTGGAGTTATTTTCCATCACATTGCTTATTAATAATTACAGTGTTAAAATTGTTAAGGGTTAGCAGCCATGTTAAGGGTGCTAGCATGTGAACACTGAGGAAAGTCTAAGATTAGCAAACACGAAATATGTTTGGGTAGTCTAGCATTAGAATTGCAAATTTGCTTACACAAGTTTTGATGTAATTTTTTTTTTTCAGTAGAAGTGCTTGTTTGCTTTGAGAAGGTACTTTGTCATTGGTAATGCTGAGGTTTATGGAGCTAGATTCATCAATATGGCAATATTTCTGTTACTGTCACCCTTACATGTTTACTTCATGTAATTAGGGGATCAGTGGTACATCTGTGTCTAGTCCATTGCAGTCCAGAAAAGTACTTTTGTGTATCCTAAATGATAGGGTTCATCTGTGTGTGTTTGACATATAGGGGTGGAGAAAGCTGTTGAAGTTCATAATATGTTTGCAAAACTAATACAGAATATTTCAGTACAGTGGTTGGTAGTTTTGTATATGCAGTTCATGAAGATCAGGAATTTACAGGTTTAAAAAAGAGACTGACATAACAGCAGTAGAGAAGAACACTCGAATCTTGACTTTGTCCCTGAACCAGACTGCCAGCTTGCCAGATGACTTCTGGTGCCTTTTTTTTTTCCTTCTGTATGAGCAGACTGTGGTGTGGCTAACAAACATTTTCTTTATCTGTGAGAGACTGACCCTTAGGTTTTTATGTGAGCCAGTGCCCCAAGTTGGTGTAAAGATTTTCTTGTTTTGCTGTCCTGTGTGTGTAGTGGTGTTTGTTATCTAACCACAATAAATGGAAGCCTAGACTAACCTGTTTATTTTTGCATAATGCATTCCTTTTCTGATCAACAAAAAGACAGTGTTACTGTATGACAGGAAAGGAGCTTTTTCTGTGTGTGTGCGTGTGTTTTTTGGTTTTGGGGGTTTTGGGTTTGGGGTTTTTTTTGTGTGTGTGTGGTTTTGGTTTTTTTGGTCTTTTTTGGGTGGTGGTGGTTTTTTGGTTTTTTTTTTGGAAGTTGAGGTCATCATGGCTGTGGTTTGCTTAGCTTCTACAAATGCAGTGTTATGAACATCTAAAAATAGAAGCTGTATATCTGACACTTCTGGTTAGTGTAACAAGAAAATGAAAGAATACAGTCTGGCAAAATACTGCAGTTTTTCAAAAGAAAGTTTTTCTTTTTCTGATATTGCCACAGACGTACAGCCTAATGATTTATTTGTAACAGCAATTCAGCCATAATAAGAGGAAATTGATGAAAAAAATTTAGTCCTTTTATAGTGTTGTCATATTAGTTATTATAATATTAACAGTTTTAGTTTTCTTTAGTAACCTGCTTCTGTCACTTTAGGGAAGCATTAAAGAAATATAAAATATTTCTTGTGTTTTTCTGATTTACCTTCCTCTAGACTCTCCTGAGAGTACATCTTTGTCTCTCCTAACAACACTCTTGTTTTGTCAAACATTATCTAATAATGTCTGGTTAGTGTAGTGTTGGCAACTTTGCTGGATCAAATCTCTTGAGTTTGTTTTTGTGCTTTGTTTGGGGTTTTGTTTGGTCGTTTCCTTTCCTCCCCCCTTTCCCTCCCCCCCTTCCTTAACAGTAGTGAACCAAATAGCTCTGTAGTCAGATCTGAGGTATTTAAGCCCTCTTTCCCCCCATCCTGAAAATAAATGTTGGCATTCAGTTTTGAGAGTGAAAATTACATACATCTTTGGTATGGCCTAAGGAGGGAGGAGTAAAAAGGAGGAAGGGGAAAATTCTAATGCTCATATTCTCTTGTTTTGCATCCCTGTAGTCTCAGTAGTCTGCTCATCTTTTCTAGAGTTCGCATATTGATTTATCACATGCTAATTGTCGTAGCACATCTGTGTAACATTTTTGGTTTTATTCCCTCATCTCTTTAAAGCTGGAGTGCCTAATGCAGTTAGTAAGAGCTGGAGCTTCTGTAAATGCCAGTACAACACGTTTTGCTCAAACACCAGCCCACATTGCTGCTTTTGGAGGACATCCACAGTGTCTGAATTGGTTGATTCAAGTGGGGGCCAACATAAACAAACAGGTATGGATGCACGTTTATTTCATGTGTGCGTATAGTTTTGGAAAGAGTGTCGCAGTCCCTTTTTCTTATATGTATGATCCTTACATTCGCATACAGATACATTATTTTTAATATTAGCTGAAGTAAAATGACTTAATTATCATTTACAGACCTTTATAATTTCAGTAGAGATAGGACTAGTAAATGTCCTTCAAGCCAATGAAGTTTTGGAGAATATTTGGTTTAGGAGTTGAAATCATGCTGCTGCTTGAACAAAATGGGATGCTGCTCTGGTGTTGGCAGCATTAGTAAATACTCTGATAATGCCTCTTTAGGGGAAAGAAAAAAGGTCTAGTGAGGAGCATATTATTAAATATGCTAAGAATTGAAAAATTCACCATTACCTACAGAGCCATGAGACCTTTGTGGGGCTTCATGATAGTCATATATCTAACTAGTTAAGATATGCGATGGTTTATTTTAAGGTGCATCTGGTTTCAAACTGTCTTCTTTTTTAGTTTCTTTCCAAAGCTTTTCTAGTAACTTCCTGCAAATAGATCAGAAACATGTACTTTACTAACAAAGAATGAATTGGGGATTTTTTTTTCTATTCTATTGCTTTTACAGTTAAGTATGTGTAATGATGCATTTGGTGGAGGACAGTGTATTAATATAGCAAAATTCCTGTAAAGAACTGTACTCTAGTGCAGTAACAGAATCAAGGGCTTAAAACTTATGCTTTTGGAGATAATTTTTGCAGCACTGAATAAATCTATGTATGCTGGGCATGCGTAATGCGTGCCTTTCTAACAGTATTCAGAATTATTTATAGTATTCTATGACAGTAATTAGTACTACAGCATATGCATTTAGTAAAAGCTGTAGTATAGCACAGCATCTGTAAAATGCCTGGTCTTTTAAATCTCGCATCATACTTTTTTTTAATATCTAATGGCCAGACTGTGTTTTATATGCAGTAGAGTTAAGCTAAGTCTGCTGAAGGACTTGAACATTTGCATTTCTAGAGTTTGGTGTTTTTTGTTTTTTTAAGCGATGCAAAAATAAGAAATGGGGAAGTTTGTGTTGAGTTTTCAGAAAAGAAGGCTGGTGCATTGAGAACAGCTGTGAGACACCAGGAGAATTGTAGAAACAATGAAGTGACTGGATGCAGAGGCTATAGATCGCATCTTCTCCTTGATACCTGACAAAAGTAACTTATGCAATAAGTTATTTCTGCATAGTGGTAGAATCTTCAGAAGAGAAAATAGAAGAACTATAAATGCATCTGGAGACCAGGTAAGAATGTAAAGAAACGGTGATTAGAGAGGAAACATGGCATGCACAGAATAAAGGTATACAAATATCTGCTAAACGAGAAGAGAAGAATGAATGAAAATGAATGAATGAGAAGAATGAAAGTTTCCAACTATAAGGATAAAGAGAAGAACTGACCAGTGAGGTTGAAATGGAGTTGAAGAACAAGCTGGCTGTCCTGGAACGTGTTGGGGGAAAAGAATCACATCTAGTGAGTGAGGTTATAGCAAAGAAGAAAGTAGCAACTAGCCCCCAAAGAAGAGAAGAGTGCAGAGAGATCTCTCCATGGGCTGAGGGCACCCTGCAGGTGACTGTAAAGGAAAGCAGAAGGCAGTATAATATGCAATTAAAAATAGGCAGGAGACTGGTTCCAGCTAAAAGAAGCCACTGAGAGTAGTCAGTGACTCCGGAATCTATAAATTGATGGCCTGTCACCAGACCAAATCCCATTTATAGGTGTGTGGTCCTCCACATGAAGAAGAGTACTGAGGTTCTCAAATTTTCAAAAGATAGTGGTGATGCTATCCTATAGACTTCTAAGGGCAGATTTAGGTATCAACAGGCAAAGGACACTAATATAGATGGTACTTGCAAGCTGACTGTGTGGAAGTGTTGTATGTTGTTAACAGTAGGCTCAAGTTTCACTTGAGTATAATAGCTTATTTTGCCTGCACAAAATATTAATTGAACATAGAAGAAGAGGTATTCTAGATTTAGTTTGATGAAGATAGCTGTGGTTAATTAAAATAGTAGTAGGAACAAAAAAGTCTGTTAAATTCTTAGGATGCAACTGGTCAGTCATACCGGTTTAACATGAGTGAGCACTGAAAGCTAGGCAAAGTTAGATACTTCTGGAGTATTTCTTAGATGGCTATGTGAAGCATAGTGCATGCTTTGCTTTCCCTTGTTCCTTCTAGCTGTTTATTGAATTGCAGTCAAATTCTTCTATTCTTGTATCATTTGAAGTCCTTAATAAATGATCTTGGTTCCTTATTTAACTTCCAAGTACTGTCAGGTGATAATCTAGGGCTTCCACCCACACTTTTTTGCTTCCAGAGCACTATTTCCTGATGTGTATTTTGTTTGTTCCTTCCAGCTCGCTGACTGATGCTGTACTTCAGACAGACATAGTCACTGGCTAATGCTTGTGTGAGGACAAGTGTTCCATGGACACTGGATACAAAACACATGCTGAAAAATCTGGGA
This sequence comes from Psittacus erithacus, assembly GCA_009867235.2. NCBI lineage: Eukaryota > Metazoa > Chordata > Aves > Psittaciformes > Psittacidae > Psittacus > Psittacus erithacus. Next base: position 38,530 of record WYDI02012499.1, read on the forward strand.
GTACTTGATAATTAAAGTAGTAAAACTTTCCTTCCACACTGACTTCTGTTCATTGGCTACAGACTAACCCATCACCTCTGGGAAAGGAGAAGGATAGCTTCTGAAAAGGAATCCACTCGAGTCTCTCAGTCTTTATGTAAACCTCCGGTACTCAGTAGAATTTGCATGCACGATTTCTCATATGTGCGCTGAGGTACTGTATTGTAGCACATGCTGCCTGCCCTGAAGTTTAGGAAAATATGAAAATGCATATCTCAGTGCTGGTGAAAGCTGCCTGGGACATTTCTCGGGCAGCAGCCATGAAGGACTTAGACTGAAAGCTCCTTGTCCCAGCTGTACTTTTCTTCCCAGATAAGTTCTGTGATTATATCTGTGATGTCCAGCCCTCTTATATTACTTTATGTGCTGGCTAGAACCCATCTGTCTCTTTTTATGACCAGTTGGGCAGTTCTCTCACCTCCAGGATCACTATAAAAATGCAAAGGAGAAAGCCGAAGTGCCAAGCAGCTATCTGCCTGTTCTACCCAGCAGTGGGAAAAAAAGAAAGTCCTACTATTATTTTTTTTTTTTTTTTTTGAATTCAGTGGGCAGTGCCTGCTAATAGCTTTTGACTCAAGACTTGCATTTGGCTACCTGCCTGCTCTAAGTTTGCTGTACCACTGCAAAGCTATTATACTGCTACTTCTACTTTCCATGAGATTTTTTTTTTTTATGTTTTATCCTTATCACAACACAGATTGATTTTGTGCTGTTGTGCATATTACCAGCAAGTACTCACGAATACTTTTTGATTAAAAGGCCTGTTACTTCACTTAAATATATTTTCCCTCTAGTCTCAGCTTATTAAACATTTCTATTGTATGTTGCCTGTGTTGATTTGCCCCTTCCCCCCCACCCTGTTTTGTGTGGCTTGACTTAAAGGCGGGATAAGAAATAACTGCATCCTTACAAGTGATGTTAGTACACTTTTCATCCAGCCAGTTACCATCATGTGCCAATGATGGCAGATAGATTTAGGAGGGTTAGATTATCCATGCTAGCAAGAGCTGTAAACATGCTGGTATCCTTGGTGAGGAGGAAGAAGACACTTGTTCTTTGGTATGTTACAGTTCTGTATTTTAAAAACATTTTGGACTAAATCCAGATAAAAATATTCCACCAGTTCTCATCTGTACTCAATATGCAGAAGGAGAAAGCGTCATGAATTCAAAGCATTTGTTTATAGCGAAGAATAAGGAAAAATACTCTGTATTCTCCGACATCTACTTCTTGGCTTCAGAAAGGGTGGGTGCTGGGTCTGAGAAATCTGAACAGTTTTTGGAAATGTGGTCTGCTGATAGAACTTTACATTCAGTTGATTGAGTTAAAGAATATAATTAATTTCTATTTCTTGTCAGTTAAAATAGTGCTCCTGTGTCTTAGATATCTGTGCTACAAGTATTTTGAAATGCTTGCATAGTGTTGTGGTTTAATAGCAGTAGGCACCTAGGTGCCACACAGCCACTTGCTCGTTTCCCCTCCCCACAGTGGGTTGAGGGGGAGAATCGAAAGGGAAAAGTGAGAAAAACCCTAGGTTGAGATGAAGGCATGTTAATAAGTAAAAAAGGAAACAAAACCAAGAAAATGAAGTTGTTATAAAAAAAGAAACAAAAAAAAAACAACAAACAACCCATTAACCAAAACATAACCAAAAACTAAAGCCCCTGCATCATAACTAACCAATCCCACAATTGCTCATCACTAGCTGACTGATGCCTTGTCAATCCCTGAGCAATGAGTGCCCTGGAAACTCACCCCAGCTGTTCTTCATGAGCCTTGTGACATACTGTATGGGATATTCCTCTAGTCAGTTTGGGTCAGGAGATGCAGCTGTGTTGCCTCCTAGCTAGAACATTGGTGTGTTATCAGCATTATTTTGGTTATGAATCCAAAACATAGCACCATGCCAGCTACTATGAAGAAAATTAACTGTCCCAGCCAAAAAACAGTACACATAGTTGAAAGGTTCTAATGTAAATGTGTGTGTGGCTTTTTGTTTTAAAAAGAAATACTTACAGGTAAGTAACATATGTGAAAAGTATGTAAAGATATCAGTGAAATCAACTGCATCATATATAGTGATTTGGAATTTTAAAGACAAAATGGAAAATATGCACCAGGTTCAGCTGGAAGATCCTAATGTCAACAGAGATGTGGATCCCTAAAATACAGAAAGAGGGGGAAATGGAATAAAAAATGGCTTTACTGAACTGAAAGACAACCATATCTAAAAGAGGTCTGGGAATAAGAGAGTTTGAGGAAAAATACTTATCAGTAGAGGAAGTGTCTTTTGAAGTGATAGTGAGGAAATGCAAGCTGATTAATCAATCACATAGAGCTACTGATGTAGCCAAAAAAGCAAAAAGACTCTTCAGACACATAAATGAAAATAGAATAAGGAAGGTAGCTCAGTAAAATGAAATAACAGTGAAAGGTAATCTAGTCATGACCCCAAGTGAGAGACGACTGCCCTTATTTTTGCAAGAGGATAGTTATGTTCCTATAAGGGCAAGGAGGGTGTTTGGCAGTGGCAGTGAGTTTCAGAAAATAAATGTGCCTGTGATGCCTCATGACTCTTCTTGTCTTATCTTCAGGAGCACCATGCACAAAATGCTTAGTCTCCACAAAAGCAAACTTGTGTTACCTTGAATGATAAACTAATAAAACTTAATTGGCCTTTCTGCTCATTTATTTGCAACATGACTTTTGGATTAAGAGACAAGTTTGTGGTATTGATGCAGTGTTAAATCAGAAGGGTGAATGGGATCTTGAAAAATTCTGCTCTGGATATGAAAGGCCAGTACAAGTTACTGATGTTTCCCTTCCTGGAACGTTACTACAGAAGGGATTATATCGAACTGAACTGTGGACAATTACAAGGATTATGAGGTATGTAAAGGATAATTAGGAATTTATAGAGCCCTTCAAAATAAAGTGACTTTGTTTTTTCCACATAACCAAAGAAGGGATAGGGAAGAGAGGTGTCTTACGCATGAAAATGTGCTAACAATCTAGACCCTGAACAGCTCTCAGAAGCTTCTTGGAAAAGCCTCTGTTAAATTGCTTTTTCTTTCTGGTGCCATCAGTTCTAATTGTTGGATCAAACCAGAGTTGTTTGGAGGCTCATAGAGTACTTTATTTTTTCCTGTATGCATAATTTTGAATGTATTGAAAAATAAGTAAACTTTAAAGCCACTTTTCAGTGGGAGATTTTTTTTTTTCCCTGTCAAGTCTAGCTCATAGCTCAAAGAGGATGTCTTTTTTGTAGAGCTAGGAGACTATTTCATAAACTGTTTCAGTTCAGATAGATTGGGTCCTACAGGAGAACTTCAAGAGAAGATTAACTGATGACTGAAATTTAGGTGCTGTAATTAAAACCAAAGCTATAAAAATCTGAATTTGAATATTTGGCATTCTCAAAGTGTCTTCTTAATTCCTTAGCTTTAGAGGAGAAATACATGCTTTTCTGGGCCAGTGATTAAAAGAAGCCTTTCTGAAGACATGTTCTCTTCTGACATACTAACTTTTTCTGGTTGTTGGTGACAGGATTGTTAGCTGCTACAAGCTTAACGTATTCTTGTAACGCAGAGGTCTTTTCTCACCCTTCTAGCGTTTCCTCACAGCAATGCTTCATAATTCAGCTCTCTAGATCTTGCTGTAGGAAACATGCTAGGTTTTTGGGACTAGGGGAGTTTTCTATCATCTTTGGCATATGCATGGCTAGTTGAGCTAGCTTTCCCTATTTCCCTGAGCATTCTATTGAATCATTGATTACCTCTTCAGTTAGGGTTGGGGTTGTAAATACTAATGCTGAACAAAAGAAGCAAATCACTTCTTTTCTACGCTTTTACCTCTTAACAAAAGATGTGGAACCATAGTAAAATGATGAATCAAAGACAACTTCCATTATGGGAGAATATGAAGAAAATTTTTGTGGGTAAATCGGTGCCAAATTAATTTTCGTATGTGATAGTTAATAATATGTCCTCTGTTAAACATCACTGTGTTCCTGTAACTTCAGAAGAAGTTACAAGTAGGAAAAATTACATAAATGTCACTGGAAAACAAGTCTTTATTCATCAGCTACAGAAAGTCATTTTGGGAGAGGGGCTGTATGGCTCTTTTAACCACTAAGGACTCCGTGGAGTTTTCTGCTCTTCTCTGTCTCCAGACTTCTTTGTCAGCCTCAGCAGTTTTCCTTAGTTTATAAGCAGGTAAACTTTTGTCTGGTACCACTGTTGTTCCTTTCTGGGGGTGCCAGGTGGTTCACTTTTTGGCCGAATATATGTCTTAAGCACTGTTACACTGGTTTCACCATCAGTGAATTTGTAACTTGTTACGAAAATATTTTGCCATGAAATAAAATTGACACATCGAAAATGGAGAGTATGTAATAATTCAAAATTCATTTTCAAGTTGTATTTACATGGTCTAAAAGATGTGATTTAATTTCTCGGAAGCTTGGCAGACAGTTTAAAACACTTGTTACCTTCTATATCAAAATGCTAGTATGATCATATTTTAAATATATTCACATTTCAAATTGAGCTAAAGTGTAACCAGTAGCCAGTATTGTAGTGTTAGATGGTGAGCACTGTTGTATATGAAGACTGGTGAGTCAGTAAAGGTGCTGTTACTTTAATAGCTAGTGTTGATATTTTAATAAAAGGAACAAGGAAGCAAGAAAAAGTCACGTAACAATTGTAACGTTTACTATTAGTGGAGCAGACAAGTGAAGTTTGTCAAAAATCAGAGAAAGAAAAGAGGATGAGGAAGGAAGGGGGAAAAAAAAAACACCTTGCTATCTGTTGGAAGTGTTGAGGACTGTGATAATTACCTAACAAATCAGTAACTGAATATTTACTTGTTGCTTCAAGGCTATATTTCACTACAGATTCTTAATTGATGACCTCATAGCAGCCTTCCGGTATCTGAAGGGGGCCTATAAGGATACTGAGGAGGGACTCTTCATTAGGGACTGTAGTGATAGGACAAGGGGTAGCGGGTTAAAACTTAAACAGGGGAAGTTTAGATTGGATATAAGGAGGAAGTTCTTTTCTGTAAGGGTGGTGAGGCACTGGAATGGGCTGTCCAAGGAAGTTGTGAGCACTCCATCCCTGGCAGTGTTCAAGGCCAGGCTGGACAAACCCTTGGGTGACATTGGTTAGTGTGAGGTGCCCCTGCCCATGGCAGTGGGGTTGGAACTAGATGATCTTAAGGTCCCTTCCAACCCTAACTATTCTGTGATTCTGTGATTAATTGCAAGTACTGAATTTTGCCTGCAGCCTGTAGATCATGATGCATGGAACTGCCCTGCTGCTTTCCAGTTGTGTTTATAAAATTGCTGTAGATTCTCCCAGTTACCTGTGAAGATAGCTTGTAGGAGGGACTTGCCTGAAAAGTAATACACTACTTCCACTATATATGCACATAATATGAACGTACAAAGTGATTGTATCTGCCAGTTAACAATAATGGAAAGTAAATGAATAAAGATAGTCAGAAAAATATACAGGACATGAGTCAAATGTTTATGTCTCAGGAAATACCTGGCATGTCCTGTGAACTCTGGGCTTATTTCTATTACAGTTGAGTTAGACATACGTACTCCTCACCTGGTGAGTATTTATGGTGCAATACGGTACTGCGTGTGCCAGTGAGATCTGAAAGCAGTATAGACCCACGCACTTGGCAGTACTGCTTCTAAATTCAAGGTGGCTTCCTCAGTCCTACATATTGGGAAACAAAAGGGCTGGGCAATAAAGGTGTTAGAGTAATTTGTTACAGTGGTATATGTTGTGGGGGCTTTTGACACCTTTTGCTGAATTATGACTGCTGATTGCCTAGTTACTGGATAAGGCTTATCTTGCGAGTTAGATGCCATTAGCATTATTTCTTGCTAAATATCTAATGTACATGACAGCATATTGCAAACTTTAAAATAATAATAAAGTACCTGATTCATTTACTAGCTAATAAAGGTTACTTTATTGTATCTGCTTTCTTAATTAAAGTGAGTATTGTAAAAATAAGATTTTGATTTTTGGAAAGATTATGCTTGACAAAATGTAGTTTGTCTTTACAGGATTATGTTGGTGAAACTCCTATTCATAAAGCAGCACGGTCTGGTAGTATGGATTCCATAAGTGCCCTTGTGGCTCATGGTGCGCAAATAGAGTAAGTGAGGTATTTTTTCTTGTTGATTGTTGTGTGTTTAGCTAACTAACTTAGACCAGTAAACATATATACTAATGTCAGATGGAAAGGTCAAAATAGCCAACACCTGATTAAAAGACAACTAGACATGTTCAACTGTAATGAAGCCCAAGATGGTTTGCATGTCTAGTGATAAAGTTTATTTTACATAAGTGATACCAGTGTGCTATATTAGTATTGCATTTATATCTGATATCTTAAAATATCTATCATGCTTCTGTCAGATGTCCCCTAATTGTACACCTCATGTAGCATGTAGTTATTTTTTTATGACAAACTTACACCCTGCACTGGTGAATAAATATAGAAAACAATGCAAAAGCAACATTATCTGCAAAATAGCGTCTCACACACTCTTTGCAGTTAGTTTAGTACTGTTTGTTAGTGTATTGTGTATTTGCCCTGTTAACTTTTTTCTTTGAAGGTTTATGTACTGCAAAAACATTCAGAAAGTCTCACAAACTTTTGAAACTTACAGCATGGACAAAATGGATGCAGTTTTCACCTAGAAATGTTGAGTATAAGCTCTATGGCTTATAATAATGTAAATACTTTAGCAATTTGTTTAATTAGAACTAGTCTTATTATCTTAAATGGTTTATCTTAAAACTAGTTACTGTATTTTAATCTGGAATATGAAACTTAAGTTGTAAGTGAAATAAGAATCATGTAGTCAAATTCTTGTTTTACCCTTTGGTTTCCATCTTACTGTTTTTGTAATGCTGCCCTGATAAATCTATCATAAAATTTAACTCTCTTCAATAGTATCATAGAGTATTGAGGGAATATAGTATCTTTTAAGTTAATAGTACTGAACAGATTGCTTTATATAATGACATTGCTTTGTAGAAAGGTGACACTAAAATAACTATGCAGCTGTCTCAAGTTATTGACAAGCTCATGGAATCAGTGTCAAATTTATGAATTCTGATTTTGCATTCACTTTCAGGTATCTTAGGATAAACTCGGATTTAAATTTACTGTGGAATTGAGCAAACCTTAATTATCATCATCAATTAGTATGTAATCTTGTGATTTTTACAAAGTAACCAGTCAAAAGAGAAATCGTGGAACTGCATAAACAATGTGAAATGAGTGAATTAAAAGTCTGATGTAAAGAAGAAGATGTGTTACATCCAGAGGCCTTTCAAAATGAGTAGCTGAGTAACTGAGGTTGGAAATGTGGCTGCAACTTTAACTTACTGAACTAAAATTTCACTTCTTAAACATCCTATTTGCAAACCATAAGCAAAACATTTCTGTAAAACTTGGAAAGTGGTATCTGCCTTTGACCAAAACTATTTGCAGCAGAAGTAGCGTAGGTTTATAGCAGTTTTAGTGAGCAGGAAATACTTTGAATTCTCAGTGTTCTAACTTTGAATTCCATCTGTGTTCTAGTAAGGTAGACTTGTCACAAGTTCCGTAGGTAATTAAATATCAGGCCCTATCCAGGAAATGTTAAAATTAGGGATGCAAATGCAGTAGGCTGGTGGAGTAACCCACGTTTAGTCAATTAGAGGATGAGGACTTGACCCTCTCCACTGAGCGAGCTAGCCATTAACTAACTGGGGTGAGGATTTTTTTCCTTAGAATCTAGTTTCCAGGCTTAATATGTTAAATTAGTCCAAATCCATGTACATGATTTTGATGCTGAGTAATTTGGGATTCTTTAGGTTTGGAAACTGGCCCCATATCTGTAATGATTATGTTGCTGAAAATATATGTGCTCTGAAACTTTTGACTCCTTTAGTTTATGGCTTCAGTTAGAAGAAAAGGAGAGGGATTTTACCATCTGTTTGAGTTCTAATTTGTATATATATTAACCAAAATTATAATTGGCTATCTAGGACCGAGGCAAGAGTCTTATTAAATGTAGAACTACGCAGTAACTAGAACTAAAGTGCTGATGTGTACTGATGGTGAATATGGCCTTTTTTGGTTGGAATTAGATCTTACCCAATTTTTTATTTCTTCATACAGTTACAGTACCAAAATCTAGTTATGTGAAGATATGGAGAATATCCCTTGTGACTGCAAATAGTCAAACATATTGCTTATACCTGGTACTTACAGTATGCATCAAGTATTGCACCATCCCTAGTTTTTTATAGAAAGTAAAACAGGGATGTTACGATTTCATTATTACACAAGCACTAGTAATCAGTAGTATAATACTGCAAGAAATGTATTTTTTATTAACGAGTGATTACCGAAGTACTGCTTTTAAAATGAAGTAACTTGGACTAGTGTAATTTTTGGTATCAGTGTTTACCATATTTCTACTTTATTCCCTCCTTTGGTTATATTGGAAGCCAAAGAACAGTAGTCCAGTAAGGATAAAAGTAAGAATTTTAGTTTGAATAAAATTGCCTCACTTGCTGTTTCAGTTTACTTTATTTCAGGCTTGTTAGTATATTGCTTTTACAGAGTATGTTGCAGTCTCTAAATTTCATTAAGATGTTGCATTGTTTTCCTAATTGATGAGAGAGAATTTGGGTCTCTATTCCTGTGTAAATTTTTAATAATATTAAAAAATAATAATTGTACCCTAGTGAAAATATTTTGATTTTTTTTGTGGTATTTACCTTCTCATTTTAGCTGAAGCATATTCTGTGCACAGTATGTCCTACAGCCATAAAAATGGTTGCTCCACTAACTATGGTATTCATGGACCCTTGAAGAGGGTGAAGCAGGTGGTCACAATGTCCTCATATGAGTGAAAAGGTTTGCTGTGTAACTGACTTTTTAATGTGGATAGTACCTTTTAAAGTATCCATAGTAACTGCTGGATTTTCACTAAAAAGCATAATTATGCAATTTATGTGTGTTTAATTGTGTATTATTTATCATGCTGACAAACAAGTGTCCACAGTTCTTTGTGGCTGAAAAGCCTTCTTGGTGCCATGTTTTGTTTTGCTTTTTACGTTATTTTTTAAAATGCTGGGGCTTAATATAATTACATAGTTTGCATCACAGCATATATATAAATATAAAAGCTATAAACACGGAACATGAATAAAAAATGAAAAGCAGATGCAGCTATTACACTGATTTGAACTTCTTCCATTTTATGTCCATTTGTATGCAGTTCCCTTGTGCATTGTGTACACTTATTTCTGAGTAAAAATTCTGCAACTGTCATTTGAACAGTTTTGTATTCCTTAGTGACTTGATTCAGAGCTAGCAGAGAAGTTTCAAACACTGTATTATCCTGGGATGGAGGTGTAACTTGTGGAACAGGATGTGGCTGGGTGTGCACCCATCCAGTGGAACACAAGTGCTTGCTTGCTTCAGAATTCAGTTGATAAAGGTGCTTGAATAGTAGCATAGGAAAGCTTTTAATTTTCCTGCCAGAAATCATAAGGATTTGGGGGAAATTTGGTTTGTGTAGTGTGATGTTGTGCTACAAGACATCATAGAGATACTTTCTAGTTTCTTACACTCTGGTCTCTGGCTCTGACATGCAGGGGTAAACATATCAGTACATCGGTTTCTACCAGATGACAGATTCTTATCACGATGTTGGTCTAGTTTAGGCACACACTTCAGCCACTTCCTCATTAAAGCTGTCTGGCATTCATTTGAATGTGTAAATTAACTCTTCTGTGATGCCAGAAATGTCCTATCTCTGGTGTTCAGTTTTTCAGCAAAAACTGCATTCTGTTCTCTGACAGTGGCTTAATTCTGATTAATTCTTTGCAAAGTTACGTTTCACGATCTGCATTGTGTTATCAAAAAAAAAAAAAACAACTTTTTTTCCTTTTTCTTCACAACTGCCTCCATCCTCTGTAACAGAAATCTGTTCAGTGTAAATTTTTTAGTGCTGCTGGATTAGCCCTGTGTGAAATCCTTGCACTATGTTTCTGTTTGAAGTGAAGTCTGTTTCATACTTTAATTATGACCACTCCTGTGATATCTCAACTTTTGTTCTTCTCATTTGTATTCTTAACACTTCTTGACTTTCTGAAATCCAGTTACCTTTAATGAAGAGGCAGAAGAAGAGTGAAGTGTAGATTTCATGAGAACAACACAGAAATTGGCCATTCCTTTGTGATGTAAACTCTCAGTTCCTTTTCAGTTTTGAGGGGAAACTTCCATGTCCTGTTTTCTTGAAGGGTCTCAGGATTCAGAGATCTCTCCTGTTAGTTCCTAGATTTCTTCCTGATTTCTTAAAATCTTAGCAGATACTTGCAGGTTTTTAACATCTGTGTGGCTTTCTTCACCCTGAATTATTGATCTGCTGTCCATTTCTGATGTTTGCATACTTGGGAAGTGCTATTACAATGTCATCCTTTTCCTGTAGAAGCTGTACTGCTGCTACATTGATAAAAGTGTAGAAAAGCCAGCATCTTACTTTCTTAGGGAGATTAGCCTCATTTTGAGACTTCAGGTTCTTGCCCATCATTTGTCTAGGAAACAGGATTTAGGTGCTTTTTCAACAGTGTTTTTAATCTGTTAATTAGTATTTTAATACTGATAATATGGTACTTTTCAAACTCTGCCATTTCATGCATGATTCTTTCTGCAGACCTGATTGCTTGTTCTCCAGATAGCAATTAAACTGCTGGATTAATTACTGTTGTTGCATTATTAAACAGTGCAGTAGAGTTGAGGGAAAATGTGGCTGTTCTTGTTAACACTGTATAACAAGCATTTTGAGGGCTGTCACTGTAGTATTCCTCTAGTGACAATTCTGCAGTATGGCAGCTATACGTATTGGAATTTATTCTTCCTTTCCTGCCTTACATAAACTCTTCTGGAAAGGAAAAGTCAAAGTGTTTTGTACAGTTCTGTGGTGAAACTCAAATCTTCTGCAAAATAATTGCGAGTAAAGCTTGGTAATTTCTTCCCTCTTTGGTTTCACACTTGATTGTCTTCACTGTAGAAGAATTTGAAGTGTAGGAGGTTGTGATTGTGAAGTAAGGCAGTAATTTGGGTTTATTCTCAAAGAAAGATTTGGAAATACTGAAGCAGAACATAGGGGCATGGTTATCTGATAAATAATAAAAGTGGAAGAGAAAGGCTCAATCTTACAGTTGACCTGAATGGAAATAGGTAGTTTTCACAGTTACAGCTGTTCTAAATAATTGCAGGAAGCTGCGGCAAACTCCTGCCACTAAGTTTCTGTTCAGTTTGAGAGTCAATTATTCTTAGTGGGAGTGGAGTAACTAGAGTAGTTACTGACATCAGTTCAGAAATAGAGGAACATGAGAGGTTGTATTTTTTTAGTCACAAAATAGCATTGCTTTAATGAAGAATTTATTTTATTACCTTTCTGGAGCATAAAGGAAGTTCACAGGATATGGATCAGCTTGATAGGGGAGCTTATTCATTAGTGCTGAGCTTTTGTGATTTTTAGCACCGGTTTCTCAGCTTTTCTTCAGCCCAAAAGAGCTGGATAAAGAACATTGAAGTGTTTCCAAGACTTTTATGTGAGGAAAGCTTAGATTTCTGACAAGAATGAGTTTTTTTGTTGGGAGTGGTCTGCCTTCACATGGGATACTGTGCTCATGTCCACTGTGCAGCTTCCCTTCATAGCTTATTTTTTTTTGCAAGATAAGCTATTACTGACATCAGAAACGGATGTGGTTAAGTCATGTGGAGAAACCAAAGTGTTACAAAGTGGAACTTGGCCTGAGCACAGGTTAGATACAGTGGAAGAAACAAGGGTACAGTACATTCCCAAATAAATTGGTCTGATTAGTTCTGCTTGTTACTCCAGTGATCAGTGGTGGTGATCTGTACACAGGTTCCATGCTTGGTTTGCTGATACTTTTTGATTGGATATGTGGTGGGAGAATTGTTAATTACAACACATTAGTGCTAGCTTATGCTGTATTGATTTGGATTTTGTTTGCTGTTCTAGTTTGTGTCTTTTTAGTAGAGTTGATCATAGTTCAGCTAGTACTTTTGAACCTGGACAAACACCAGTAGGTACTTGTGGCATGGCCCAAAACATGTTCAGGTTAGTCAGAAAAATATCGTAATGTATCGTGTGCTGCAGATTACAAGATGTATCTCATTGCATGGAGGCTTAACAAACCCTGAAAGAGCTTTGGCAGCTATAAATTAGGGGAAATGTTGCTGTTCTGTTTCAGCTTCTGTTTCCTTCTGATTTTGCTTGTTGCTTAAACATGGTAGATAAATTTTCTTTCAAATGGAGGAAAATCTAAGTTGAAAAAACTCTTGCAAAGTTAATTCAAAGTGATTTTATGCACTTCAGTAGTTTCTTAATTCAAAAGATCATCTGTCTTATTGAATAAGAGCATCACGTTAGTCTTGTCACAAAACTAATTTTTTTTTATAGTTTGATGGTCTCCTTCTCCATACCTATTACAGGAAAATAATGACTCCATCTAATACATTTAGTCCTTTAATTCTTGATTTTTTTTCTCCCTTTTGACACAAAAACACTTTAAAATTCGTTTCATTCTTAAGCTCTTACTGTCCATGCTCTTGAACTTTCCTCTGTGTTTGGCACATTTGAGAGAAGATTGCTTTCTTTTTCTAATTCTAGGCTGTCGGTGGTTTTCATTTGATATGCTGAAGAGATACAGCGTGATTTTATTTGCTACTAGAAGCATCTTGGCAGAATATGAATTGCAAGGTTGTTTATCTTTCCAAGTCAGAGCTTGCGCTGAACCTTCCCTTAATAGTATTCTATAATACTTTCCTCATTGTAAGCAACTTTATCTGCAATTTCTGGTCTGTTTCTAGAAACATGATAGCAGCAGCAATGATAGTTCTCATTTTCATAAGGTTGGCTAGCTAAGTAACTCTTATATTCTCTTTGGATTTAAAGTGGCTGCAGTACTAAAATGATGCTTATTTGGAATTCATTTTCACTACTGATCTAGGAAATAGTTATTTTCATTTTAATAGGGGAGATCTTTTTTCTTCTGCTGTATTGCAATCAGACTGTTGTTTTAGGAGTTTCCATAGTCTTTGATACCTTTCTTTTGTGAGTTGTGCTTAGGAATAACTTGTTACATAATTGGATATGAATTTAAAAATGCTGTTGATTGTTGATGCCAGGCAAAGTCAGATAGGCCTATATTGTTCAGGCAAAATTTTATTTGAAACTGTGGATCAGTTTTACAAGAGATGCTTCAAAGTGAAGTATTCTGTTTGAAGTCTTTCTTGAAGCACATAAATTGGAATAGAGATACAGCACCTGATGGTGATGCTTGGTTGTAATTCCAGCGTTGCCTACAATGGTTAATGAATTCTTTCTTCTGCCAGCATTTGCTCAATCCCGAGTTGAAGTATCCAGGAGCTAATTAGAGCTGCATAATTTGTAGTGTACCTGTTTTTTCTTAATGAAAATGGCTTCGTAAAGGAGAGCTTCATACTTCCCAGTATAAACACCTTGTTAAGATTCTGTAAGATGTTTGTCGTAGCTCTACCGTTGTTTTTAAAAGTGTAAAATGATTTCAGCTGCCACGTTTGGTTGTGAAATGAAAACCTGGCACCAACTTGTGCTTTTGTAGATGCCCAGTATGTAATCCTGGCATGAATTTTTGTAGCTCTTCCCAGCAGTGACACACATCTGTTTGGCTAAAGAGTATTTTTCTCTTGGTATCGGAAAAAAAAGAAAAGAAAAAAGTTTGAAACTGTCTTACAACTATTGTATTTGGACACCAAAGGGTTAAAACACTTTAGTATTTTAAAATCATTTTGCTTTTAGAAATTTTAGACTAGTATACTGATGTTTATATAGGAAACGTTTTTTTTTCTCACTGTGGGCATTTTAGTGTTCTGATCTTTTTTTCTCTTTCTTCTTTTGTTTTGTTTTAATCCTTGTATTTGCTAATTTTTTGTATAGGAATAGTTACTAATTCTTTTGAGATACAGCCTACTAAATTTAAAGTAATTGAAGCCATGAGTTGACCGGTAATTTTAATCCGTTCTATATAAATTTCAGTGAAGAACTGACAAATTGGTTTCAGGATGAAAGTAATAATGCTTTAAAGGCATAAAAGGCTTAGTATCTTGTTGTTAAGGTGGTCACATGATAATGGCTTACATATTGAATAATGTGCTACAGCACTTTATGTATGTTAATGTAACTTTTAGTCTTAATGTTGCCTGCAAATATGTGATCCCTTATGATATAAGTTTCCTGTTTATGCACCATTGCCCGTTTAAATCAAACAGAAGATTCTGAAACTGTAAAAACTACACATGTCAATGTTTTACAGCTACGTAATTCGAATTGACTTGATTTTTTCAAGTAATCCTAGAAAGGGGGAGCATTCCATATAGAAACTGCTGAAACTGCCACAGGTGCTTCTCCGAAAACCTTACAGTTGTGGCATTGAATGTTCAGTATCGCTTCCTTTCTGCACACAAGGCATACTGTTGAGGTATTTGTTGCGGTGATTGGTTTTAATGCTAATCTAGGAATTCAGATATAGAATCTATAGATTTGCATGCTTTGCTTACCCTAATTTACAATTATCTACATTTTTATTTGTAAACTAACAATAGATAAGTTGAGATCAGTATTTTTTAACAGATATGACATTGATATACAAAAACTGTGGTTTATTTTCTTAGATTGTCGCATGGCATTAACAAAAACACAGCTGTAGGCAATGTAATCCCTATTTAAAATTAAACATTTAGGGGATTTTTTTTACATATATGAATGTTTTGGGGTTTTGGTTTTGGGGTTTTTTTTCCAGAAGATTTACTGTTGACTTTTTGTAGCAAACATTTGTTTTGTTTTTCAAGGTATGTGACATTATAAGTGGAATATATTGTATTTTGATGTTAGACACATGATTTTTTCCTCCAGTAAATATGAAAAATACCAGTAATTGAAACAACTTAGAATCAAGTTTTTTCTAAGTAAATGCAATATAATTTATAATTCAATGTAAGCAGCACAAGTCTTTCTCCTTTCTACAAATCTGAGAGTAAATTTTGTAAGTTATCTTGAAATAAATCTTTCTTACACAAAGGTAGTTATATTTAAACAACTCTTAAGTTTTGTATTTGTTTGTTGGTTTTCTTTTTTTCACTTTCTGCAACTTAATCATAGTGGAAGTGTCTTGTATATTTTTTGAGAGATTGCTTCAGATATTTTTTCCTTCCTTTAGTGAACTTCCCAAAGCAACAAATTGTGGTTAGATAGAAATAACAAACACATCCTCTTAAACTGAAAGTTAGCATCATGTTTCTGTACACCAGTCCTGTTTGATCAGATAACATACCTCTTTTGGTTCTGAAAAACAATTTAATTACACTGACAGCCAGCATCTTAAAGAGCATTTCAGAAGAAGAAAGTATCTAAACATATGCTTCATCAGCATCTTCTTTATAGCTGCTTTAACTTGATACCAGGACTCTTAGATGAACTGGGGCTTCACAATGGGAGTTCGATGATGTCAACCAGAGGGAGAAAAACAGATTTCAGAAAAAAAGTCATCTTCACGCCAAGATTAGTCAGTTTTGAAGACTGCCTGTGGACATCACTTGACGGAAGAATGAAAATGTGTTTTAAGAGTGTTGTTTTAAGCACTGTAGGTGTGTGAATAAATGTATATAAAAAAGTCAAAGCTTTGAGCCTTAATATAACAGTGCATGTTTTGAGTTTATTTATAAAACACCTGTCAGTACAGAGCAATGCAAGTGTTAAATGTCATCTGTCAAGGAACTTCAAGATCACCTACTTATTGATATTCAGACTTTCCTCAACTTTCGTTGTGGATTTTTTTCTATTTAGAATAACTTTATAGTAAGGAAATGTATCTTTCTGATTACATTTGTCTGTCTTTTGATTCGGAGTTAGCGTCTTCTGTACTCTGAGGAAGACAGTATGTCTGTGGTTTTCAGCTCCTGGATTTTAGCCTACACCAAGGCTGAGGGTAAATGATATCATGCTTCATGATTCTACTTTGTTCTACATGGAAATAGTGAATAAACTACAAAACAAGAAAATACTGCCAAGTAAAAGAATCTTAACAGGACTCATTCGTTTTTCAAAGTCTTGAATCCCTTTGGAAATGAGCAAGGTACGTGTTTTCGAAGCATAGAGTGAATTGACTTTCTGACCACTTACCAGAACTGCATTTTGGTCCTGGGCAAGGTTGAGTAAGGAATTTTTCTCCTGTTTGTCAGTTCAGGCTTTCACATATGTTCCTGTCCAGAGTAGGTGCTAAAAAGAGAATGGCATTTTCAGAGCTTAAGTTTTCACTGGCCTTTCTTCAGTTTTTACACTTGTTCATGTAGCTGGACTGACTTTCAGAGCTGTCTTCAGGTTTTGAGTTCTTTTTTTTTTTTTTACTGGAGAGAGAGGGAATTAAGTTTTCGGAGCACAGCTGTCTGTTTTCACAGTAACTAGGACAGCCTTTACAAAATACTGCACCAAGTTGATGAATACTATTCAATAAAAGACTGACTAATCATAAAGTTCATGGAACTTTTCAAGGCTTAGTCTGATTTTCTGTAATAAGACTTTCTTGCATCCTTCTACACCTTTCTTACTGGTAGCTACTTCCTTCATAAGATTATCTTTGAAAAATACAGTCTGTAGCTTTCTATTTGCGTAGTCTTGAGTCAGCTAGGTGGCCTCGCTTAAAGAAAAACACTGAAAAGAAACAAGCTTGTCCTCAAGTTTGGCATCTTTGTTGGGGGAAAAACCCCACTCCTCCCCAAAAAAAAAACACCCCAAAAGAGCAGGAAATTGACTTACTCCTCCTACAATTCTGAGTAATGCAGTTACAGAAATATTTGCAGTATGATTAGCAGTAATAAAAGGACAGGCTGCCTGAAGATTTAAATTAAACAATGCGTTCTGAGCTTCTTTGGAGCTTCCACTACTTCAAGGTTTTTTAAGATACAAGATCAAAGCTAGTACTGGTAGGATTTTTAACTTACTAAAAAAATGAAGGGTAGAAAAGAAGATTTTAATTCTTCTTTTCCAAGAGAGATTAAATTTTGTGATATTTATGTCCATGTTGTCCAGTGATTTAAATTTTTTTTTCTTCTGGTTGCGTTTAACGGTCTAGGCCTTGAAGTTACGTTTAGTAATAACATCCTTTACCTGGTCATACTTTTTATTTATGTAGGCAGCTATGAAAAGTGAAGTATCTTTCAAGGAATAGCTCTAATAATTGAAGTAGTTGAAAATTTACTTAAATATAGTGATTACCTCTTTGAGTTTCCCAGGTGTTGATTTATTTTACTTTTTTTCAATGATGCAGTCCATGTCAGGTATAGTCTACTTAATAGCCAAATGAATCTTCAGGTACTCCTTCCTCCTTTTCACTTGACAGTTTGCATTTAAGTGCAGTTCATAACCAAGGGCTAGCGTGGGAATTGCATATGAGAGAGTGAACTCTTTTTAGTTTTATGTGTAGCTGGGGCAGTGAACCATTTCTATTTTCATTCTTATAATGGAGTGTGTTTACAGTAATGGCTTTTATATTCTTAATGCATGGAGTAAGATGAGGTAACTGCTTCATTTTCAGGCATTGACAGCGTTTGAGGTAGACCATATACTGCAGATCTAATAGATATTCCCAGCTCTTTGTTACTACTGCTTACCTATAACAGGATAGTTCTACTCAAGTCCTGAGTAACGCTTTTAAAGAATTATGTAGTAGATGTCTTATGTTCATTCAAGTGCACCAGGATTTACTAGAAGGACTGTGTTTTTCTGTATGCACTCAGGATCCTCACAGTGGTGGCAGTATTTCTACATATTTTGGAAATGCATAAAATTATTCCGGTCTGGTAAAACTCTGTGATATCTTTTAAAAGCTTTTTTTTTTTTCATTTAGCCTTTTTTTTCTTGGATTACATTCATTTTATTACAATGAGCTAATATAGCATGGTTAGCTCTTGTTGCCTTTTGTGTTCCCACTGCCAGATTTCTTCCTAGAGAAGGCTCGACAAGCCAGCTAAAGGAGTAGGTCTTTCTAGCCTGTTTTTGAGAAAGAACTCAAAGAGGTTCTGCCATTTTGTCAGCTTCTCCTTTTCTTTAATATTGGAATGCAAGCCAGTTTAACATAGTCGTGTTCTCTTTCACAGCAGTCTGCCAACCAGTTCCTAGTCATCTAGGTCCTGTAATCTCCTTACATTTGATTGGACTTTTTTTCCCTCTCTTTTGTTTTCATTACTAACTTCTGAACACAGGAAATTCTCTTGATATTGGCAGAATAAATTCAAACTCAGATTTTTAAGAGAGACATTTCTAAACTCTCAGAAGCAAGAATGTTATATCCGGTGTGTTTAAGTCCCTTGAAAACCTATGTGGTGCTTCCAAAATAATCCTGTAGAACAAGTATGTCTTTGTCTACCCATTAAGAGTAAGCTGTTCAGGAAGAAGTGGGGACAGATCTAAAAATACCAAGTCATTACGTTTTAAAATCTGGCAAACACTAACTTCAAGTTCATTTATTTTGTTTCTGAGAAACCTTTTTTTCCTGGAGTTCAGTCACGTAGCCTTGCGCACTTGCATCTTAGTTTGTACATCTCCAAGTGCCTCTGGCAACTTGTATTGACATTCCTTTGGGAAATGGTGCCTTAACTGTTGTCTTGTCTTGCAATCCATTTTTCAAAGCAGAGTTATTGTCCAATAACATTTGCTAAGTAATAGAATTACTTACTCCTTGAAGTTTTATTAAATTAGGTGGTCAGTCAACAGCATCTTGTTTTGGCCATTTTTATCTGTGTGTAACTTTAACTTGCTCCTGTTTATATTTCCTTTACTGTCCTCTTGAGGCTCTGAACTTAAATTTCCAAGAACTGAGCTATTCTATTTGACCAAAACAGCTATATTGACATTTCTGTTTATTAAGTTGTAGTTGCATTGTGTTGTGTCTGTCTGCTACATAAGTAAATTGGAACTACTGAAAAAGCATTAAATGTTGTTAGCAGGGACCTTAGCAGGCCATGTAGTTCAAGTGTGGGAAAGGATCAACTATTTTGCAGGATTTCTGAAATGATAATCTGCTCTTAAAATGAGGAGGGAGAAGAGAACCCTCTACAGATTCAGCGAACTGTATACTTTGAAGCTTTCTCCTGATGCCTAAGCTGAAATATCCTTTGCTCATGTTAATCCCATTCATGTAGTGCCTGCACTAGATGTACAGAACAAATTACTCTCTTTGCACATATCTTTTAGATGTGCAGAACAAATACCTCTACTTTGAGATTTCATATCTTAACTTTTTTTTTTCTGGTCATCCAATGTCTTACTTTCTAGACCTCTCTTGGCTGGTGTTTTCTGGATTGGCCCAAGTAAATGACAACTTAAAATACGAAATTAACCCTGATCTAGCCTAGTGTTTTTTCTGGTTCCTATAGTATTTTGACTTAATCTTCCAAATGTTATGTGATCTAGCGGTATCCATTTATGGAACTGGTCCTTCAGTAACAGTTTCTAAAGATTTTTTTAGTCTCATTTTTATAACAAATAAGTTGCAGTGATCTAGGAAGCAAATCTGGGCTTTGTTCTTTATTTTCTTCGAGGTGGAATGAATTTTCTGCTTCATATGAGTTTCAGCAGAATTAGGTCTATTAATCTTTTGAATTCTTACACTGTTGGCTGGTCTGTTTCTGGTTATGTAATAGACTTGTTTAAACTACTGAAGCCAAGAAACAAAAATTCTGTTTTCTGACTAGCTAGATCTGTCTGGAAAGGTAGAAAAAAACTTCAGAAATGTTCGTTGGAATCTTTCACTTAACATTCTAGTTTTGTCACTTCTGGCCCTCTTGTCTCCACTTTTGTGCACGTCCTTATGAAGTTAGCCTATATTTCTAAGCCTATATTTTCTAAGCACAGACATAGTGTATGTTTTTGTAAATGCATATGATGCAGCACTTTCTCAGGTTAAACCTCTACGTCCCTACATGTTCTACCTGGTTTCATTTATAATCTCCTTGATGCATTAGCATATTCCAGTTCAAATAACAAAGCAAGTCCCAGCACTTATGATGTCACACACTTTGAAATGAGAAACAAACCAGAAAAAATAAAAAATAAAATCAGCAAAGCATAACTAAATATAGCATCTTTATCTCTCTTATCTTTTCCTATATATGTATATATTTTATTGTTAGGAAGAATAGTGATGATGTTGTTACCTTAGAAACCAGAATGCCATGGACAATTGCCAAGTCATGTTAAGTTTGTTTTGGGTTTTTGATCTTTTGCTCAAGTTAAAGCAATAGATTGCAGTAGATGATAAAATTCAAGGCTTAAAGTAGTCTGAAGTTTACGTAAAGATGAGATACTTCAGACTATTTTCGAATAAAGCATTTTGAGAAGTTTAAATAGGAAGATGTTTTTTTAAGTCACATGGTATATTGATTTTGTTTAAAAGTACATTGTCTCCCAAATTTGTTTAGAAGCCAGATATATGTGGGAAAAGTTAAGTTAGTTATAAAACTAAGATTGTTAACTAATTTCTTAATGGAAATTTGCTAAGTGTATGTTTTCTCTCACCAACAGATAGATAGTCAGTAAGGGCAGCAGCAGCAGCATGCTGGCTTGATGAATGAGTGTAATTCAGTTCCTTTGTATTGTACAGCTTGAGAAATGCCAGTGGCCTGACAGCAGCAGACCTTGCACATACCCAGGGCTTCCAAGAATGTGCCCAGTTTCTCTTGAACCTCCAGAACTGTCACCTGAGTCGTTTCTATAGTAATGGCACCTTAAATGGGGTTCATCAGAATGCAGGTCCCAATCCATTCAGTGGTGGGACAAGTCGAAAGAGATCCTTTGAAGATACGGAGTCTGCTGGAATAAAGAAGGCTAGAACTGAAGGTGAGACCCTGGAGGTAAAAGGGATGGGGGTGAGACTGTTGCTAAGAAAGGAAAATAAACATTTTTAAAGCCTTTCAGAACGGATGTTGAGTATTTTTGACAAACTCATGTACATACCTAAGTTACATATCAATACAAGAAGCAGATGAATACCCTTATGTGCCACAAGATCCCAGTTCTCCCTGTCATCATCTTGGTGTGTTCAGGAATTTCTATTTACAGAGAGTGCTAAAGTTGCGTGATGCCCAGAACAGTCTGTGGAGGAGTAGAAGCTGAAATTAGCTTCTACTCAATTTTCCCTTTGGGATTAATTCACAATTTAAAAACTGCCTGCTAGGTAAGATGGATGAAAGAAATTTAATGCGCAAAGGTTTCTCAAATAGAGAGGGATTGTATCCGTGGCATTAATGTACCTGAAGTTTTCAGGATCATATTCCAGGGGGAGCTGATACCTTACAGGAGGATGTAAGACTAGGATGAACCTTAAGGATTCCTATTCAGCCTTGTGCATTGAGGATTGTGCTTCTTCCTCTGCCAGCAATGATACCATAGTACAATCTCAAAGATACGAGTACAGATTACTCCTGGGGAGATTCTGGTTGGGCACAGGAGGAAAGTTTTTCATAATTATAACAGCCATTGCAATAATTTCCCTAGGGAAGTGGTGGATTCGCCAACACTGGACACTTGAGACTCAGTTGGATGGGGTGCTGGGGCATCTTGTGTACTGCTTTTGACAAGAAAGGTTGGACCAGATGATCCTTGAGATCCCTTCCAACCTGATACTCCTATGATTCTGGCCTTTTTTCTTGGTGGCTGTATGAAGGAATCCTTTTTTACATTTTATGAACACCTTGAATAATAGAAACTCTGCTTGCCTTCTGTTGGTCATCCCATCAAATTATTAAAAAGAATGCACCATTCTGCATGCAAACCTCATTTCTTTTTCTGTGTCTAGCATTGGAGACACTTCCTTCAGCTAAAGTTTATATTGTTCTAGCAGATAGGACTTTCAGTGAGCCAAATAAAATGGGCTTAATTCCAGATAACAAGGGGAATTGAGACTAAAACAATGCTTCTAAATATGACATGGACAACACAAATTGCATCAATATTGACACTCTAGTAATTGCTTTAGTTCTTGCTATCCAGCCCCTATTTCAACTATACCGGGATCTGAGGCCTTAACAGGGTACTCCATAGCCAGTCATAAATGGGATGTTACTTCAATTTGGGAAATATGGGCTGTAATTGGTCTAAACTGTAAGTAATTTCATGATAGAGAAGAGCACCTATGCAGTTAAGTGCAGGACTGCTTTTCATTAATAACCTCCTTAAATAGCTACAGAAAATGTGAAAACATGCACAATATGCAGATGCCTGTAAGCTGCTGAAAGATGTCATCAATGCATTCATGTTCTGTTCCTGGGAGGTCAAAGTTACGTACCTTTTGTTTTGAAGAGCTATTCCGTACAAACATTCATAACCAGCAGTCTCCTGAAAACTGCTGCAATCTAGTCAATTGGAAACATTTCCCCACAGTCTGTGAGAGTGACACAGGGCTAGCTATTTTCCTTCTCTGTGTTGTCATTAAATAGCAGTATCTTTGTTACCTTTCAGTATAAACAGTGGATAAGTTACATTGAGCAAACAAATAGACAACATGTTTAAGTTAACAAGATCTCCTAAGCAGTTGCAGAGATGTTAGAGAAGGAGAGTAGGTAATATTTGAAATTTTTACTGGTATGACTTTTTAAAGACCTTTGCAAACAAAGGCAAAAGCTTTGCTGTGTTGCTTGAAGGTTTTCTAAAGCAATTAAGAGAGCTGCGGAAGCTGAAGTTTCTAATCTGACGTGTCCGCCCTCAAAAACGTGAGCATTAGTAATACCTATCAAATCAGTGTAAAAAGTCTGTTGGAGTGAGAATGAATCACTGTTCTTGAGGCACTCTGTAAACAACAAGGCTGAGTAATGAGAGGCCATCTTGGTGCTTAGCAAGCCTTTTTACAAAACAAGCCCAATTTTGTGGTAGTTTTGCCTTTACCACAGTCACACTATTCTGGTGTCCTTTAAAGCCTGTTTGCACGGGAGATTCCATGTATTCAGAGAGAATGCAGGCAACCTCTGCAGTAAAGAGTCAGATTTTGGTGGCCATACCCCAAACTGGAGCAGTCACTGCTTTGGAAAACCTGCGTTTTGTGATCAGGCACAGTATGTGCCCCTTACATGAATCTGTAGGCAGTAGAGTTGGAAGAAGAGAAATACCTAAGCTATGCTTCACCCTTTGTCCCGGAATAGCTGAACTAGGAAGTGCATGGGTGTTTGTTACTTATGTGTAATTTTGTTTACATGCACGCATATGTATCTCCTGTTGGGTGCATAGTATTCAAAAATCCTTTAGGCTCAAAATTGACCAAGGTTGATATGTGATACACTGTGATAGAAACTGATTACATTTAACTGTAATGTAAAAATTACTTCCAAAGGCTGAAACTGAACTTAAGTAAATTGGTGGCTGCTTTCAGGATATACCCAAACAGTTTTTAATTCTGGCTTAGAAACATGCAGGATTTTGTATCAATTTTTCTGGAACCAGTTCCAGAAATTTCACCCTGCTCCCTGGGCTGATTGGGTGGCACACAGGGTCAAATATGATGATGATGATGGTGTACAGTGGGCCTGCTGGTCACATGGCTGTGTTTGTGGCAGTCCTAATCCCAGCCACTCTGGCCCTTGGCAGGCTGGCTTCTGCTCTGTGCTGTACGTGCTACATGCGGTGCTGGCTTGCTGTATACAACCAGTGACTATCACAGTATCACAAGTCCCAGCATGGCCGCTTTTGTGTTCTTTGTGAGGTGGGGATGGAGAGTGTTGTCAGGTGTACCCTTGAATTGGCCAGCATGAAACTACACTTTGATACTTCTGTAGGTAACTAGAAAAAATGCTTTTTTCTTCCTGGCTCAGGGAGAGCTGAAGCTCACTGATCCAAGGGCGTGTGTTTCCTTTAAGCCCTGTGTGATCTCTTTGGCCCTGAAACACTCTAGCTATTGCTTAAGGTTCTTTGAAAACAAGCAGTTTACAAAAACATCTGTTGTGCCCCAGGTAATGACAGCTGACTTGCACTCTACTAAGGTAGCCGTTTGTAACATAACATTAGGAGTGTGTGCAGTGTGTATAGAAAGGTGTGTTAATGTCAGTGTGAGAGCAGTGCAGGGTCTGATGTAGTACTGGAGCAAGGCTTTGGGTGGTAGGTATATGAGGTAGTGAGGCAAGCACATATTGCTTATTAAACATTTCCCACAGCAGTCTAACCCCTTGCCAGCTTTTCTTGGAAAACAGATGTTTATTCAGCTCTTGAAGGGATCCCTGGAGCAGCCTGGTATGACCAGGGGGTGGATTACTGGGAACTGGCCCTTGGCATTGAAAGAGGGAGCAGTCCAGACTGACAGGACGCAAACGTGAGGTTGAGACTGTGTGTGACTGTCAGACACACTACCTGTAAAGCCTAAGTATGAGTAACTTAAATTACTCTTTATCCAATCTATTAGTGTATTAGACTAATAATTGTTTGACATGTAATTGCAAAATCTGATAGATACACTGGTAATTTTCCATTCTGAGGAATTAAAGTGAGTGTGCAAGTACTTAGCATTTACTTATTCTGTATTTGTAATTTCAAACATGCCAGAAGCTTTCAGATGTGAACAGTTCACAGTTCTTTGTAAAAAGTTTTTGCTTTAATAATTGAAGTACTTGTTGGCTGAGTTTTCAAGTTGTACCAGTGACTAAATGTGACTTTTATTTTATCAGCTTACAGCTTTGATGGCTTAATACCACTGATGAATGGAGGAGTTGAGGACGATGCTGACAATATGCACGTTGATAGAGAGTTTGCTGTTGTATCAGGTGGGAGTGGACAGTTACCTGTTAACTGCAACAACATTCAAATGGTTGAAGACACCAAACAACAGGAGAGTACTTCTGTTGGACCAAAAGAAATTGAAATATACACTGTTTCTGCAATGCAAACTCCTTGTCGTTGCAAGAATCAATATGCATTTTATTTTTAATTTAAGTATAAAACTTAGTCTTTTATTTTTGCACATTGCTGTCTAGAGTCTTGAACACTATTGTATTGCTGTAACACCCATTATACTGGGGGTTTAGTAGGTATCGGAAATTAGCTGTTCACACAATATATTGTAATGCTTACAGAGAAGGTTTATTAGTAGTTCATTATTATTTCAGATAAACAGAAATCACAGTGGCTGTTCCACTTTTAACCGAAGGCTTGTATTACATTGTGCCTTGCTTTTAGTTGCTAGGATTTTAGGTAAGAATAAAAAATAATGTAAATTATTCTTTTAATTTCCATTAAATAGGTTTAATTACCAAGAAGGCTTCATAAAGAAATATATCCTAGTGCTTATATAGCTTTGAAAATAACATATGTTACCACAAAACTATATTCAAAATATTCAACAGATGCCATAAAGAATAGTTGAGGCATATACCATGTTTTCAGAATTTGTTCAGACACAATAACCTAAGTGCAGGATTTCTGCTATGGGATTTTTTTTATGTAAATACAAGACTGGACACAAATACTGTAACTAGTATTTGGAACTAACGTACCTTGGAAAACAGTTTCTGTGTTTTGTACCGATCGTCATGAAGCAGTCCAAGTGTTACTAGTATTAGTGAATATTAATGCTCTAATTCTTTTTAAGGGCTGCTTAATCAAGATGCTTTTGGTAACCCCAGGATGTGTATAAAGTTTCAGTGTCTTGGGTCAGCTTTTTCCATGCACTTTGTAGGTAAAGGCATGGAGTTACTATGATAGTGCATTATAACATTCAGAAATGAATTTCTTTAATTTGTTCTGTGATAAACATGTTTATGCTTTGTACCATAGATCAGATTCACCAAAGGGAATGATAATAGATATTTTAATATATTAGGAATAAATATATACATACATATATATAATCAATACTTAAGAAGTAGACTATAATATTTTCCAGTGATAATTACTAAGTGTTCTTATTTATGGAAAAACGATTGTCTTTCATAAACATGCTCTTATTACTATAGGTGCTAATTTTTAGCATATGATAACAGTCTGTTATTATCACTAGACTATTCATTACCTACTTTTGCATATTAACTAACAGTAGTGCCATTTTTATTAAATTTGATTTGGCAAAGCCAGCCTATGAGAATTTATTTTTAAACAGTTAAAATTTTGCACTTTTCAGTTAATAAACACTATATGAAATTTCCTCCTGTCCATTTTCATCACTGAAATACTAGCTATGATGCCTTGATGGGTTTGGGGGTTTGTGTTTTTTTTTTAATTTCCACTTTCAGTAAGAATTTATGGTTACTGGGTTCAGCTGATGTGGTTATTTTAACTCGTGTAGGGACTGAACAGGAAACTGCAGTGAGTACATCCAGTAAGTTACAAATCAAACACAGTTCTTGGCATTATGTATTGCTTTATGTGAAGAATCAGTATCCTAATCCATATTTCATATAATAGCCTTGCAAAAGAATAATAAAGAACCAAAACTTCAGATTGCTTCTTGTCAAACAGTGGTACTCATTATAAACAGGAACCCAGTGTTCTGCAAATGTGAGAAGTTACCAACAGACAGAACTGGCTTGAACTGGAAATATGCAGTAAATGCAGTCCTATTTTGCACATAGGTTTATGCATTCGTGTGTACATAAACATATGTGCATGTATCCAAGAATAATAGCAGAAAGTAAAATCTTAAAATGTCACCATGTAGATCTGTAGTTTCCACATTTGTCTTGCTCATCTTTACCAATATAGATGTACATTTTAGATGGTTTTTTTTACTGGTAGGCATTTTTAAGGCAGAATATATCACCCATTTTTTTGTGCTAGTACTTTGAGTACCACTGCAAAACCATATATTTCAGACAAACTGCTGAAAACTGTTTATGGAAATAAAAGACCATTGTACTAACTATTAAATTCAAAGGAGAAATTGCTTTAAAACAATTGTCAGTGGGGGCTTGCATGCACATTTTAGAATTTTGTTTCCTACTCTAGTCTTTTTTAGTCTTCTGTGCACTCTGCTGTTGCTGTTGTATGGCATTTTGTATGTGGATTGTACAGATTCTAGCTAGATAAATGGAAGAACTTTCTGAATAAAGGAACTTTGAAACATTTTATATGAGCACCCCAACATAACATTTCTTTATTTGACCTATTTCAGCATCTGTTGTATTGTGAGTTACCACTAAAAGAGCCACAGATAAATTACAGCTGAAAAATAGGAAAAGGAAACCTTCACCTTCTCACAGATAACTCAGTTTTTGTATGTACATGTCCTTTCATCCCAAGAGTGAATTACAGTAAAGGTGGAAAGATGCCTTTTATTCTGCCTTTCAAAACACTGCCCAGAATGTTGTCTGCTACTTATTTTAGGCAGGTAGATGAAAAAGATTCTAGGAAGTTCGTGTTGTCTTTGCCAAGATTAATGTAGGCATATTTGCACATTGAATGTAGATAGGTAGTTGCATTTACAACATCAGAATCCATGCTAAAAGCTTACTGGTCAGCTCTCCTTACTTTGAACTACCTATACTGTTATAAATAAAGGGTAGATTATTTTCAAATCTGTGTATGGAAACATTTTTTAAATCAGTGGAGTATAGTGGAGACATTTGGATGTATTTCGATTTATTCTTAATTGTTGGTGACAGGTGTATTTCTTAATGCAGATATGAATAGCAGTAGCTCCATATTGAATGCACTGACAAATGGATGTGCCATCAAAGGACATTTGGATTTCACCACTGCACAGCAGCTCAGTGGGATGGATGCCAGGCATGAGGAGTGTTTAACACCTAATGGAATAATTCCTGGAATAACTTCTCCCAGTAGGCATCGAATTCATACCAGTAACAGCGCCGAGGAAGCAGAAAAAGCCATGAATAACTCCACCGAAATGTGTGGATCTCTCCATCTGAACGGAAGCCCTAGCAGCTGTGTTTCTAACCGGCCCTCATGGGTGGAAGACCCTGGAGATACTTTGCACTATGGACACTATCATGGGTTTGGGGATACTGCTGAAAGCATCCCCGAGCTCAGTAGTGTTGTTGAGCATTCCAATTCTGTCAAGGTTGAACAGAGATACGACAATACTGTCCTAGGCACAATGTATTTGTATCACGGTTCCTAGGCGATGACCTTTGTATCGAGCGCATATTGAAATTGCTACCAAATGAAACAGGGGACAAAATCCTCACATAGCATTAAATTTGAAGATCGCAGTTTATTGCTATTTTTACACTTTGTTTATATGAAAAGTAAACTTTTAATTTGACAGCCTTATACAGTAGTTGTAGTTTGTTGCATGTATGGGGCTTACTTAGTGATAAAATAGGTGCTGTTATGATGAATGTTTATTATTTTTTATTATTACGGAATGTTCTGGTTTTGTATTTTTTTATTTCTAAGCTCGTGAACACTATCCCTTTTTAGAGCTGTTTTATTAAAACTGTTTAACGGAATTTGGTGAGGAAAATGTTACGTATGTGCATCACTTAGAAGCGAAGATCTTACTTTTCCATATCTTCTGCTGAAGCTATGGTAGCAATATCAATGCCAGCTATCACTATGCAAGGTTGAAAGTGGCAATCTTCTGGAGCTTCTTTGACTTTATAGTTTGTACATTGGTTTGGTATAAGTAGACGTTCACCCTTTCTGGACGAGTTGTTGAAAAATGCAGAGACAAACTTGGAAGAAGTTAATCGTTTCACTTCCTGTGTAGTGTAGAAGTGCTTTTCGTTGTTGTTGGGCTCTTTGCATTATAGAGTGGGAAAGAGGGCTGCCTTTGTTCAGTCGCAGTTGGGTGTGCTCAGGTTCACTCTGAGTTTGTGGCAGTTTCCTTCAGCTTCTCTCCTTTATACGTGTGCTTGATATTTTACCATAGCTCACAGTCCGGAGGCATGTTGGCACTGTTCTGCTTTGTACGCAGTTTATAATTGCTGTTACTTGTTCTAGAATTTGCCAAGTCAAAAATATTTGAGTTTGACTGTCTTGGATATACATTTCTTGTCCTTTCTTTTAACATATGCTTCAGAAATGTAATGTTGTGTACTCTTTGGGCAATGCTCACGGAAAAGACATTGTATTTAAAGCTTAATACACAAATCAAAATTCATATAAGTGCACTATATGAGCACTAATAAGTTGCTGCTTTGTGTTACGATAAGTGAAGAGTGGGGAAGAATACGGTAAATGAGATAAGCCCTCTGAATTGTGTTGATTTTTTTCTTGTTTTGTTTAAAAAGGGACCTTTGCAAATTGGATTTAAAAAAAATAAAACTATTACATTGTATCTGAATATTCTGTTTAGACATTATTATTTTGTTGGCAATTTGAGAAAGTTTTTAAGTCACATTTCTCCATAATCCTCAGTGCAACTGTGAAATTTATTGATTTTGTCAGTATATGGAAACAATTGGGAACAGCCGAGTAAGCTGTCTTTGAATAACAGAAACACATGCTGGATATTCTGTGTATGATGGTTGTATCAGCCTCGAAATCCAAAAATAGGTTAAAGTACTGTCTGGCTGGCTGTCTTTCATGAAAATTACGATCTCCTTTCAACATTTTTAGGCAAAATGCTATGGGCTACAGAGAAGTCAGTGGTTTAAATAGACTTTATGTGGTTCACTGTCTACATACAAGATACAGTGTATTCAAATTGAGACCATCACTGACAGAAAAACTGACTGGCCTTTCTGCAAATAGCTTGCCAGGCCAGCAGAATTCCTCAATGCCTTCCAGAGACCAAGACAACCATTAAAGAAAGCTGAATCTCACCTGGGACAAGCTGTTTCTGGCGTGCATGGAACCCCTTGCTTGTGCTCAAACAACGTCATCAAATTTAATTTGCTGATGTGGTACCCAGAGGGACGTGTACTGTTGCCATCATACTAACGTAAGAGATTAACTTAAATGTCTTGTAGCTTTTGATTTGGGGATCTGTTTAGCATTTGCTGAGCTTTCTGCATATGCTTTCTTCAAATAAAGCAACTTGCAGTTATAATAAGCACTGCTATATTATATACATGGCTATAAACTTGATTCCTAAAGGATTTTCTTAGGGTAACAACGATGTTTGCATGTGTCTGTTCCGATGGTAAAATTTTAGGTACATAATTTTAGCATGACAAGATTTATACTGTGTTCATAAGGCAAGGTTTTTCAAATCTGTACATTTGGGTTTCATTCACTTGCTTTCCATGCCTTTTCACCTAAAAATAACTTGGAGGGCACTGTTTCAGATTCAAAGAGACAGCTACTGCTGCATTTTGGAAAGCGCCTCTGTGCCTGTGTGTTCAGCCACATGATAACAGACACACAGATTTCAAGGTCTGCGTCATTGCCAGACTCCGTGGAAGCTAAGTATTAAATTCTAGCTAAATGTAGAAGACCAGTGAAGGCCATATGATGTAGGCAGACTTGGGGGGTTTGCTGGGTAGTTTACGGCTAATGTGGCAAAAGATGGAAGTCTGTGACAGAACATGCCTCAGCCAGGAGCTGAGATGTATCATTTTTAAAGCATCAAACAATTGTTTCATGGGAATTCTGAGACTGCCATTTTACAGGTGCTCTTTGAAGACAATATGTATTCACAGCAAAGGACTTCTGAGGTCTTTGTTTTAGATTATTCCATAAATCTTCAATAGAACATGAAATGGGGAGTCACAGAATCACAGTATGGTTGAGGCTGGTGGATACATACCCATATGGATGGTACTGGTTTGTTTTCACAAGAAAAAAAAAAATCTCTTATGTTTAATTGGAATTTCCTGGGTTTCAATCTGTCTCATTTCAGATACACATGAGCCATAAAACTATAAAAGTAGTAACAGATCCAGGTGCACTCCTGGTAGGGAAGGTGCTGCATTAGCAGGTGAAGAACTTGTCAAGTGTGTAATGAGTTCTGCCAGGTGTAGCTGTGTCCTTCCATATGCAACTACTGGTGACACAGAAGCCTTGTGTTTAAATACCTTGCTGTTAAAATACAGAGAACTGTCCTGGTTTTGCTGTGTTAGACCAGCTGACATAGTTAAAGCAGCCTGGTAGGGTTCACAAACCCTCTTCAGGCCAGAGTGATGAGTTTCAGATTCTGCTAACAGCAGTGCTGAGCCAGTTTGTTATGCTGTGCTCTGCACTTCCTGACAAGATTGCTGAGTTCCAAGCACCTGGGTTTAAATTCTCACAAGCTTTGTGTCGAGCAAGGGCAGCAGTATTGTTCATACTCAGGCCTTGTGTCCAAGTCTAGAATTTTCAAGGTTTTATCAGCAGAATGTCACTTGAGGTGATGCTTTGTCTTACCATTATATTGGTTCTGGGAGCGGCTCTCCAGAACTAAAGTTTGCTTTCCATCTGCCTGGTTTTAATTCAATAGCACTGCCACGAATTCCATGTGGAGTATACCAACCAGTTATTCTCATCATCCTCCTGGTTATCTCTGGTGGAGGCTCAATTTTGTGTTTAAATTTCAGTTGATTTATTTCTTGCTTCTGTAGATGTTTTTGCCCTAATTCCCCCCAAATGTAGCTTCTTTCCTATTTTTTTTTTTTTTTTTTCAAAACCATTGCTAAGTTTTGGCAGAAATATAAGTACAGATTCAGGCAGTGTTTTGATATGGATATTTCTGACCAAGTAGTTGAAGTCTGGCAATGTTGGAAAAGGGGAGCATTACACAACTTCATACATGTTGCAGTCTTTAATGTTTTTAACACTTCATCCCCTGATTCCAGATAAAATATTAGTCTAAATGTCTGTCGTGGTTTAAGCCCAGCTGGTAACTCAGAACCACGCAGCTGCTCGCTCACTCCCTCCCTGCTTCACTCCTCCTGCTCCCATAGGGATGAGGAGGAGAATCGAAAGAATGTAACTCCCATGGGCTGAGATAAGAACAGTCCAGTAACTAAGGTATAACACAAACCACTGCTGCTGCCGCCAATAATAACAATGATAAGGGAAATAACAAGGGAAGAAAATATGAAAGTAAAAAGGGAAGGGAAAAAAAGCAACAATAAACAGAAGTGATGCACAATGCTCATCATGTTCCAAGCGATACCCAGCCCAACCCGAGCAGTGATCTGGACCTGCCAGGTAACTCCCCCCAGTTTCTATACTGGGCATGACGTGCTATGGTATGGAATACCCCTTTGGCTACTTTGGGTCAGGTGTCCTGTCTCTGCTCCCTCCCGGCTTCCTGTGCCCCTCCTCACTGGCAGAGCATGAGACTGAAAAGTCCTTGATCAGAATAAACATTACTTAGCAAGAACGAAAAACATTAGTGTTATCAGCGCTATTCTCAGATTGAAGCCAAAACACAGCACTGCGCCAGCTACTAAGAAAGAGAAAGTTAACTGTTACAGCTGAACCCAGGGCAATTTCTAACAGCTGTGAAGGAAGGCTATCATTTGAGATATATATTAGCTTAAGATGAAATGCTGCTTGGCTTCAAGATCCATTGCAAATGCTTTCAGACTCTGTGAACTTTTCTGATCATTGCTCTTGCACCTTACTGTGATTGACTCCTGATCCTTTCTGAGATTCACATTCCATAAGTGAGCAAAAGTTTCTCTATGTCTGGTTCACTCAATTTCTTTACCAAACTATCATCCTTCTGCAGATTGAACCCCAGCTTAATATTTATAGCCAAGTTATAAATCACTAAGAAGCTTTGCCATTCCAATGGTATTACAAATGTAATACATGCAAAATACATGCTGCCTCACAAAACATCAAAGGAAGCCCTGAGCGCAAAGCTACAATTAAAAATCCTTGCTGTCACATATGCTAGAGCCAACCTGCAGTACAAGCTTTTATCAGTAACTCACACTTTCTGAAGCACAGCTTTGCACACTTCTTCACTTACTTTGCATTGAACCAGTTTCCTCTAGGCAGTGAAAGACTATACAACCCCAAACAAAACCCAAAAGCACTCCTTCACCAGCACAGAACTGCCCACCTTGCCATTCCATGCCAACATAGCCAGGGCAGGATGTCTCTTACATCCCTTCATCTCCTGACCATGTGGGGTGTTAGCAGCAGAGGGTAAGGCAGCTGGACCATTCCTCCCTTGCTGATGCCAATAGGCAAAATCTTGGAGCAGATTCTCCTGGAAGGCATGCTAAGGCACATGAAAAACAACGAGGTGCTTGGTGACAGCCAGC
>WYDI02012500.1:0-10583 GCA_009867235.2 Psittacus erithacus
AGGACAGGTTGTGGGGGTAAAACAAGCAGGCTACATGCTTTGTCTAATTTACGACTAAGCTTAAACCACAACAGGAACTCAGGCACAGGGAATATTTATTCTGTGATTCACAGCCTGGCGCCAAGGTGGAAGCATCCCGCAGCTTGATGTACATGGTGTGAGCAGAAGCAGTTGGCACATAGAGGACAAAGCAAGCTCTGCTTTCCCACACCCGCCAGGCACAGGCAGCCCCAGACAATGATGGAGCAGCTGAGGGCATCTCCTCCCCATGGCGAGTACCTAAGTAATTATTTCAGCTCTAGAAACCTCGGGGGGGGTGAGGGTGACCCTGGAGGGAAGAGCTGGATGGCTTCCCCTGGGCAGGCAGGGCTTGCCTTTGTAGATGAGGAGTACATGGAGCAGAGCCGTGACCCTCCAGCACTTGCTGAACGGGCGGAAGCATTTACAAGGTGTTGCCAGCGTATTTGACTCTCACATCACCAATGGCCTTTACACCCCTGTCCAGGCTGTGAGCAGAAGGGGTCCTCAGGGAGCCGAGGTTTGTGACCATCAGCTTCCTGGAGAAAGACTTGAATGAAGCATTCAGAGGACTCTGGTGGATCCAGAGCTCCTTCGTGGTGCAGAAGGAGGAACTTGCAGGAGGAGTGCCTGGTGTCCCCAGGTCTTTAATGGTGCAGTAAGTGACCTGAGGGTACAACTCTACTTCTTTGATGGTGCAGAACCTGGTGTGCTGGAGGGCGCTTTTGGAGCTGCTGAGGCGTATCATGGGGCTTCCTGCTGACTCCCTCCACCCCAGCAGCAGAT
Organism: Psittacus erithacus; assembly: GCA_009867235.2. Taxonomy (NCBI): domain Eukaryota; kingdom Metazoa; phylum Chordata; class Aves; order Psittaciformes; family Psittacidae; genus Psittacus; species Psittacus erithacus. The sequence continues at coordinate 805 of WYDI02012500.1, forward strand.
ACGGAACCTCTTGGGTCTGCAGAGACTTGTGCCAGGAGGGCCACCCCACCAGGCACATCCATGCCAGCCAGCCTGCTAGGGCCAGCACAGTCAGCACCAGCAGAGCCAAGCAGGCAAGGCAGAGCACCCAGTGCAAGAGGCAGCAGTGATCCAGCACCCAGTGCCCACCCTGCAGAGCATCCCCAGCTGCCCACGAGCGCAGCACCGGTACATCCAGCCCTGGTGTGGAGCAGGGACAGAGGGGCAGGGGGGCAGCCGGAGGGGAAGATGCAGCCTGTGTGAAGCCTGCAGCATCCAGGGTGTGAGTGGTGGTGGCCGCCGGTGTGGTTGACATGGGAGGAGGAGGTGAAGATGTGGCAACGGAAGAGGCCGCTGCCACAGCAGTAGAAGGCAGAGCCATGGAGGTGGTGGGAAGTGTTGCAGTGGACACCATGGGGGCTGGCGGTGAGGCAGTGGCTCTGTGCAGGGTGCTGGCAGGAGCGGCAGGGACAGTGGTGGTGGTGCTGGGGGCTGCTGTGGGGGTGAGAGTGGGGCTGGCTGGGGCAGGACTGGTGGTGCTGAGAGCTCTGTGGCTTGTGGGTGAAGTGCTTGGGGTGCTGGGGGGAGGCCAGGCAACAGCATGGGCCGTGGTGGTGTGCCCTTTGGGGATGGGTGGAGGCGGATGGGACACGGCAGCCTCAGCAGCTTTCTCTACCGGTTTGTCCCCATCATCATAATCCTCTTCCTCCTCTTCCTCTTCATCCCCCACGTTGCCGCAGTTGGGCTTGAAGTCGATGACGGGCTCCCCCCGATGCTCGGGTGGGCTGTGGCATATCACCCTCTCGGGGGCGACCTCCACCTTTGTCTTCTCCAGGCCCCGGTCGGGCTGGTAGACGCTGCCCTCGTTGCGCTTGATCCAGCCCCGCAGGTAGCGCAGGTCGCAGTCGCAGTGCCAGGGGTTCTCGGTGAGGAAGACGTACATGAAGATCCGCCCCTCGGGGAAGAAGCCGCTGGGGAGGCTCCGCAGGCGGTTCCCCGAGAGCCAGAGGGTCTCCAGGAGCTGCAGGTGCTGCAGCAGCTCCATGGGGAGCTCCTCCAGGACATTGTCTGAGATGTCCAAGTCCTTGAGCTCCCTGAGCCCCGTGAAGGCGTCCTGGGGCAGGGTCCGCAGCCGGTTCCCGCGCAGGTCCAGGTCCTGCAGGCACGGCACAGCCTCGAAAGCCCCGGGTGCCAGCGTGGCCACACGGTTGTGTGCCATGGCCAGGCGGGTGAGCGCCGGCAGCCCCTGCAGCGCGGGCAGCGCCTCCAGCTCGTTGCGGGACAGGATCAGCTCCCGCAGGGCCGGCAGCGGGGGCCCGGGGTGCAGAGCCAGCAGCCCGTTGTCGGACAGGTCGAGGTCCTGCAGCTGGGGGAGCGGCAGGAAGGAGCTGATGGAGACGGACACCAGGCGGTTGGCGCTGAGGAGCAGGATGCCCGTGTCCGCAGGCAGGTCCGGGGGCACCGCGCTGAGAGCCTGCCCTGTGCAGTTCACCTCCAGGAGGTCCTTGACCTTGTTCATCTCCACCGGGCAGGGCTGGCCTGGGTCCGAGGCGCCGGCTGGGGACAGCAGGACTGGGAGAAGGAGCAGGAGCGGGGCAGGGAGCTGCATGGCCTGGAGGGGAGAGCCGGGAGGCATGGGCGCAGCAGAAACGTGCCATGCATCCCCCTCCTTCCCGTGCAAGCACCACTGCAGAAGCAGTGGCTCTGTGGTGTTCACGTCCCTGCATCCCCACTCCCATCCCATCCCAGACGAGCTCTGTGCCGGAGGAGCCTCCCTCAAGCTCCTTTTCCCCAGCACCAGCTGAGCCCTCTGCTACATCCCGGTTCCCAAGGCAGACTTGTGCTTCCCCTGCACAGACGTGGCTACGCCAGGCGCCTGCCCCCGATGAACGCGGCTTCCCCAGCACTCACCCACGGACCCTCCAGCGCTTGTCCTGCTGCTGCTTTGCCTCCCGAGGGTCAGGCTCTGCTCTGGTGGCAGGGGCAGCCCTGGCCTCTATCAGCACCCACAGCCCTGGGCAGGAACCTGCGGCTTCCTGAGCAGCGCAGCCCATCTCCTGCTGCCACTGTCTGCCTGGGGAAGTCTCAGCCATGAGCAGCTCCCCCATTTCTTGCCAAGGGGGAGGCTGCACCCCAGGAGGAGCCCCCGCACCCCAACCGCTCCCTTTTCACATTCAGGGAAAAGGGACCCTAAGACAAACGTTTCCCCTTCCCGTGCTTCGGGGCAGCTCTTCCTCAGCACCGCATGGGTTTGGTTCTTGGGGCGCCTCAGCCTGGGGCCATGGCCTCGCTGGTTTGCCTTTGGGACACCCTTCCTGCACGTTTCCTCAGGCACTCAGCTGTGGGGCAGCTGAGGGACCCCCCTGGCTCGCCGGGAGAAGCAGGGGTGGCTGAGAGGCAGCTTGGACGCTGGTGGGGAAGCCGCAGCACGGAGCAGGCACCGGGATGCAAGGCAGAGAAAGGAGCTCGGTTTTGCTGCTCCTGCAGCTCGGCTCCACTGCCCTGGCCAGGAGGTCCCTGCAAAGCATCCTCCCTCCTCACCTCTGGACCCTCAGAGCATGGCCCCTGCCCTGTGCCTGGTGTCCCCTGGTGCTGGAGGTGCCCGTGGTGCCGTTGAGCGCCCTGCTGCAGGAGGTGCAGCCTCTTCCCGGCTCTTATCACCCGGCGGCAGCTGCCGAGGGAGGGCGGGGGCAGCAGCTCCGGTGATGCAAACAGGTCCGGGCCCTGCAGGGTCTCTCCCGTCCAAGAGCTGGATGAGGGCCGGCGCCACCGGCAGCCTCAGGGCACGGAACGCAGTCGCCAAGCGCAGGGGAAGTGGAAGCTCTGCCCCCTCCACAGAGAGGAGAAGGTGCCAGCCCCAGGGGAGCTCCCCAGGCCTCCAGCCCCCTCTGGGCTGAGATCAGCCCCATCAAACAAGCTGGGTGAGCCCAGCCCGGCCATGAGGAGATCGGGGCAGTGCAGAGCAGACTGAAGCCTTCAAACGCATCCAAACCCTCCTTTCCTGGAGTCTGCCTGCAGGTAAGCGCCCGGATGCTGTGGTTTTCCCATCATTCCTTCTTTACCACCTTTAAGCAGTCTCTGAGTCTTGCAATTCCCACTGGCCGCAGGGAATCTGCCTCCCCTCCTGGTGCTTTCCTACAGACATGCTTGAAGCCAGGATGGAGAGGGAAGAGAGTGAGCCCCTGCCCGGGGAGGCGGAGGAGATGAATGGAAGAGGTGAGTTTGTGGAAGGGGGAAGAAGGGGGAACTGTCCTCTCTTGAGGAGAGACACGCATCCTGCTTCTTCGTGGAAGATCTGTTTAGGATCAGAGCACCTGGGGCTTGTCCCAGCCTGGGTTTGCCATGGGGCAGTAAACCCCAGCTGAATTCCTCATGCTTAAGACCCACCACCAGCACTGAAGACACCTGAGCTGCACCTTTGGCTCTCTCCATTTCCTATGGGAAGAAATGGGAATCTGGTGCTGTGGGGTTTGGGGTAATGCTGTCCACAACCTGCAGTGCTTTGTGCCCAGGTGCGCAGCCCTAGAGACACCCAAGCTCAGGTCCAGGTATCTATAAGGCAGACGTGCGCCCATTCACTCATGTGCACCCTCCTCCAGGACACCGAGGTCTCCTTAGCCAGGGATCACTTGGAAGCTCCTGGATCAGGCTCAGGGCACCACTGAGGCTGGGGCAGGCCGGCATTTGTGGGTTTGCCACCCCATGCTGGACATCTCTGGCACTGGGAAAGGAAACTGCCGCATCCCTTCTCCTGCTGGGGTTGATGCGGCCCCTGGGGCTGCCGGTCCTGAGCATCTTCTCCTCCTCTGTCCCCAGCCAACGTGACCCTGGACCCGGACACTGCCAACCCCTTCCTCCTCCTGGCTGCAGACCAGCGTGGTGTGGGCCGTGGGGATGAGTGGAGCTCAGTGCCCGACACGGCCAAGCGCTTTGACACGGAGCCGTGCGTGCTGGGCAGCCAGAGCTTTGCTACGGGGAGGCACTGCTGGGCCCTGGAGGTGGCCCAAGGGGGTGACTGGTGGGCCCTGGGGGTGGCGCAGGAGTCAGTCAGGAGGAAAGGGGTCCTCAGCTTCACCCCGCAGGAGGGGATCTGGGCCGTGGGGCAGTGGTTTGGACAATACTTTGCTTTCACTGACCCTGACTGGACCCCGCTGCACCTTCCCTGCCTCCCCAGGGCCATCCAGGTCTGCCTGGACTTCACGGACAGGCAGGTGGTGTTTGCTGATGCCGAGAACAAAGCCCAGATCTTTGCTTTCTGCCTGGATTCGTGTCCCGGGGAGAGGCTGCGCCCCTGGCTCTGGGTGGGGATGGACTCGTGGCTCCGGCTGTGTCCATGATGTGGACGAGCGCGTGTGGAGGCCTGGAGAGGAGAATCCCACCATCCGGGTCTTGGTGCTGTGCACTGGGGGCACCCAGTGTCCTGCCAGCTCCTCCTCACGTGGTTTCTCTGGCCACCAAGTGGGAGGACGGGTAGGCCCTGGAGATGGGCACCACCACCCTTTGCAGCCCACATCTGGGACTGCAGAGACAACAGGGAGCACCGAGACTCGGAGGCTTGAGCTTGGTGCCAGGCAGCCCAGGACAGAGTAGTGGCATCAAGTGGTCTGTACAAGGCCATGAGCAGGTCCAGGCTCCTCTGCAGATGCTGGGCTCTGCCTCTGGCTCTTTCCAACTAAGCTTAATCATTAAATTAACAAACCCCAAACCCAGCTGGGTGCTGGAGCTGCTGATAACAGTTATCTCCTCCATACACCCAGAGCCTCTCCTTACTTCCAGTTCGAACATGTGCAATAGGCACACTCCTCACAGCAGAACGCTGGTAAAGGCCCCTCCATCCCCAGTAACAACACAAGAGCCCGAGCTTTGTCTCACTTTTATTGACTCAATTGCACAGCCCATTTCCCCATGACACTGGCACATGGCAGGTCAGAGACACTGAGTTCCCACACCCAGGAGCTGAGCATCTCCTCTGGGAAGGAGAAGACCCCAGGAGTCGCTGTCAGGTTCTGCAGGGCCACAAGCAACAACTCCAACTACTGGCAACTACGAGAAAGAGGACGAAGCTGTGATCAAAGCCATGGCCATGCAGCAGCACAGGGCCAGGCCCCAGCTGCTCCCAGCCAGGGACTTCTGCCTTTCACAGTCGCATAACTGGATCCACAGTGAGTGGATCACAGTGATCCACAGTGAGAAACACTGGCTTCGGTGAGTCCTTACGAGGGGAACGTGGCCTGGGGGTGCGCATCCTTCATCACCTGCCAGAACCAGACATGGTGCGAGATCAAGCTCCTGTGAACAGTGGGGGTGGGAAGTGAAACTAAACCTCCACATCTCTTCACTGGGAATGTCCTGCTGCCATGGGCGCTGTTGGCAAGTGGCTGGAGGACGGAGCAGCCAGGACAAGGCATAGAGCAGTGGTGCAGCTCCACTGTCAAAGAGTGGTGTGTGTGGAGGTGGGAGCTCCACTGCACAAGCCAGTTTGAAGCAGGATGCTGCTGCTATGCAGGGACCGTAACTGCAGCTGGGCTGCTTGTGTCCAGCAAAGGAACAGAGGGATGCAGTGTGTGACTGCCACCACCCGCTGAAGGACATGGGCACCTTGGAGCCTGCCTCCTCTCTGCTTTCTTGGGGTGTTTCGCTAGAGGGCACGTAACAGGCAGAGCACTTCCAGGGATGATTCCAACCACAGCAGCTCCTCTAGCTGCTGCTGAGGAATGTGCAAATGAAGCACAGAGACAGCAGAGCCCACCTGCATCCTGCCGAACGGCTACAGTGAGGGCCTGTCCTGTGAGGGGAGTGTGTAACCAGCACTACAAGAGGTCCAGCCTCAAGATGGGGAAAGGACATCAGCAAACAGAGACTCCAGCTTGCCCCGTTTGGACTCAGGAAAGCTCCTTTTGGAATCTTAAAAGCAGAAGGCAATAGCGGGGTTAGCACGTACGAGCCATCACTTCCCACCCTCAGACCCTCCATCTACCTTTGCCAGAGACAGCAAGAGCTGAGTGCATCCGAGGCCTGGGGATGAGCCAGGATCCGCAAGGAAAGTGTTCTGTGAGATCATGTCTGCACAGGAAGAGCTTTTCTCGCTTTGAAACGTGGTGTGAAATTCTGAGAATTCCAATACTTTCCAATACAAAATGGCTCTGCTCGGAATTGCGTCATTTTACTCCTTCTGGGATTATAATAACTCTTAAAAACACACAGCTTTCTAGAAAGGACAGAAACACCACGACAGAGACCAGAGGAAGGGGAAAGGCTGCTGCAGGATTATCAAAACCAACTTAGTGCAAAGGAGAAGGGGACTTTTCATCAATGTTCTTCAAAGTGTTCTTTGTACGCTCATTTGGAGAAAAGGCATAGATTTAACCTCTGAATGAGATCAGGCTGCCAGCTTCTAGAACTGAAGCTTAGAACATCAACACAAAAGGACTGAAACACAATATGCATGGCCATTAAAAAATAATATTATATATAGAGATATATGTAGAGATATTTTCCACGCATGGTATTGAGTTAGAGGAAAGTGTCCCTGCAGACAGGCACGTTCTACCGTCGGGCTCTTTTGGGCCATTTCACATGACAGTGATCAATTCTCTGTCTGTTTGCCACGGTATAAAGTACACACTGACTGCAAAGTCCTTTGTGGGGGATGATTGTTCCCGAGGGCCTCCACAGTTGCCACGTTTCCTGTGTGCATGTGGGAACACCCGACCCTCCTTGCCTGTGCCAGCCCTGAAGGGCTGCCCCAGCCCCAGCAGCCAGGCAGGACAGGCTCACACGGTGGTTTCATCCGCGCTCTTCTTCATGAGCTTGGCGGAGAGGAGGGAGTGGGGCACGGGGTGAGGGCTCCGTGAGGATGGGAGCATCAATCGGACTTTCTGGTTGGTCCTTCGCCACTCCGAGTACAGCTGACAGTGGTACCGGAACGAGACCTGGGGAGGACAACGTGGCAGGAGGGTCACCAAACCCCGGCCCTGCGGCTGCAGCTCTGCAGACACAGTCACCCATCCACTCTTGGTGTATTCCCTGCCAAACCGCCAGCATTCCCAGCCAAAGGAGACAGCACTGAAAGTGTCTTCATAGAATCATGGAATTTGGGTGGGAAGGGACCTTAAAGCTCATCCAGGTCCAACCCCTTGGGCAGCACCAGGACAGAGGGACAGAGTTTGGGTACCAGCTGGTGAGAGTGGCAGGGAGGAACCACAACTTCACCCTGGCCACGGGCTGAAGTGAGCACCTTGTCTGGGCAAAACAGGGGCTCTCAGTAGGGCCAGCCTCACGTGTCTGGATCCAAACAGCCTCCTCCCATCCCACAGATCCTGCTGGATCTTCTCTGCCCTTTGCAACTGTCTCTTCTTGATCCGTAATTACAGCACAGTGGTTGGACTCGCTTGGCCAGGAGAGAATGCAAAGACTCAAGGATCTGAACGAGAGACTGCAGTTTTAGAGCAGCCCTGCAAGGGGGAGCTTCGAGCTGCGCTTCCCCAGCAGGCTGGGCTCCTCCCTGTGTCCTTTAGCATCCTTACCCCCGCTGCAGATTGTCTCACAGCTCCTGCTGACTCCTTAGCTTTGAAATTAAACTTGCCTAGTTTCTGGAGGAAGGCACAAAGCGAACATTTATTTCCCTACAAATTATGAGCAAGAGAATTAAATACTGAATCCAGTCAGCAACTTGTCAAACCCAAGCTTTCATCCTTTGTAAGAGTACAGGAAACATTTGCCTAGCAAGTAGGAAGTGTATCTGATAAGCAAAAGTCAGTATTCCTATTACGCACAGGAAGAGCTGCAGTCCATGGTAAATGTGAATAAAGGGGCTTCACTTCATGTCCTTCTCTGTTCAAGAGAATGTGAAGCTCAGCAGAACTAAAGCTGTTTTAGCCAGGACTTGCTCTTTTATAAACCCCCCAGTTTTTCCATTTCAGCCAGATTTCCAGCTGCTCCAGACCAGGCCTGGGACACAGAAGCACTTCCTCTTAAGGTCTCCAGTTTTAGCTTAGCTTTCATAGAAATGAACCTCCTGCAGCATGTACATGAGACTTCCCTCAACAGCTCCCTGTGCACTGCAGTTACTGCATGTTTTGACAGCAGCACTCATCAGGCATCCACTGCAACCACCACCCCCTAGTGAAGGCTGCAGCACCAGCTCACCCTCTTCTGGCACCTCAGTCTGTGCAGGAGAGCTCCAAGGACCATCCCCGCCCCAGGGGAAGGTGTTACTCCGAGAAATCAGAGCATGAGATGGGCTGTGGCATTTATTCTGCCAGCTTTGTGGGGTCCCACTCCTCCTCCTCCACGAGCTGCACTTCTTCCCTTCCCTTCCCAAAATCATGCTTCCCAGCAAGCAGCTGGAAAAGGGTTTCAACAGGTTTCCTGTAGCCCCTTTTAGGCACTGGAGCTGCTCTCAGGTCTCCCCTTAAGGAGCCTTCTCTTCTCCAGGCTGCCCCAGCCCAGCTCTCTCAGCCTGGCTCCAGAGCAGAGCTGCTCCAGCCCTCGCAGCATCTTCATGGCCTCCTCTGGCCTCACTCCAGCAGCTCCACATCCCTCTGGTGCTGCTGCCCCAGAGCTGGATGAGGACTGCAGGAGGGGTCCCCACAAGAGGAGGATAGAAGGGGCCTACTGTTTAGGGATCTATTATTTAGGAGGTTAAACATTTTCCAGATGGGTACCAATTCTGTGTTACTTCTCAAAAACAGGAACAGGCACTGCCACTGGAGCGCTGCCTGCCCCCAGCACCAGACCTTCCCACCCAACTCTGCACCCTGGTACATGACACCCTGGGGAACACTGTTCCTATGTCAATCTGGAAAGCAGATGATCAAGAAGTGGTTTCTCATTCTCAGCAAGCAGCTCCCATTTGAAGTAAATTAAATGGACCTTCAAGAGAAAGAGCCCAAGGTTTTCTCCCAGGGGGAGGCAGGAACATGGGGGGTGAGCCAGGACTTCCATCTCCCTTCTGAACAGAAACAAGGCCTGGGCAGCAGCCACTTACCAGCGTCCAAAGGACGTAGATTGTGAAAAGTGCTATCGTTAGTGCTATGAGTCCAATGGCCTCCAGCCGGCTGTTGAACTGCAAATGATCCTGGGCTCCACGCAGACACAGCCAGCCTGAGATGGCAGCCAGGGGAGTAATGAACAGGAAACACACCATGTCACAGAAGAGCGTCCTCTTCTCATTGCGGGGACCGGGATCCTTCAGCCACTGCAGGAGGAAAGGGGAACAAGGCATTAGGCAGCCGCACTCGGAGCACGCAGCGTGCAAGCGGAACAGGATTGCTATGGTGGTGAGCTCTGATGTGGTCTCTGCATGGTCTCGCATAAACCTTAACAAAAATAGAGAGCATCAAGGGTATTTGTAACAACCAACGAGGGAAAGGGAAGAAACAGCTGAAGAATACACAGAATTATAGAATGGTTTGGGTTAGAAGGGACCTTAAAGCTCCTCCAGCTCCACCCCACTGCCACAGGCAGGACACCTTCCACTAGAGCAGCTTGCTCCAAGCCCCTGTGTGCAACCTGGCCTCTGACAGGTCTTGGACTGAGCTTCAACAGAAACATATCCAGGACTTTGCAACTGGTGTAGGGACTATGGGAAACCAGGGCATTGGGGTCAGTGGCCAGGTGTCGTGGTTTAAGGCCTGCCACACAGCCCACTCACTGCCCCCCCACCTCCTCCCTCGGCTTCTGGAGGAATGGGGAAGAGAATCGAAAGAATACAACTCCCACAGGTTGAGATAAGAACAGTCCAGTAACTAAGGTATAAC
>WYDI02012504.1:0-15892 GCA_009867235.2 Psittacus erithacus
CATGGTTTAGTGTGAGGTGTCCCTGCCCATGGCAGAGGGGTTGGAAGTAGATGATCTTAAGGTCCTTTCCAACCCTATCTATTCTATGATTCTATGCAGCCCAGCCAGGGAGGGGACAGAAATAAGGCCAGGAAAGGCAAAACAGAAAGCAGGACACGCCTGTTCATTATGGTCTGGGATAAACTGCCACCAATGAAACAGTAAGGGAGCATCAGTGGTACAGGGACCACTCCTGAGAAGGCCTGCAGGACTCCCTCAGGCAGCAGTCAGGAGCCAACCCCAGGCTCTGCCAGAGCATTAGCCGTGCTATCCGTCCGGCTCAGCACAGGGGCAACATCTTTAGTCTAAGACCCAAAACCAAATGGTGTCTGACCTGTGATTGTATAGTTTTCTGCCTGAGAAGGGCTATTTGGCAATGCTATGGTGGGTTGTGCTCCTTGCAACAGCCAGGAGAGTCCAGGACAGTTACAGCCCGCCTGCTGCCTCCCATAGGGAGCTGGCAAAGGAGGGCCAGCAGCAGGCTTCAGGAAGTCTTGGTCACAGGCCATGATTCAGCTAGCATCCATGAGCTTATCAAGGAGAGCTGTGGTCACCCTGCAGTAACCCTGAGATGGCCTCCTTGCCACTCTGCTGCCTGGACAATTTGTAGGGAGAGGGATAAAAGCTCCCCCCTGCAATGGGTCCCTGACCTGCCCTGGTGCTGGGGAGAGATGTGTTGTGGAGGACAGAGACAAGACGTATGTGGGCTGGGAAAGCCACAGTAGTATATTTCATTGAAACCAAAGACTTCCTGATGTCCAGCTGTGTCCCAGTGGCAGTGTCTGCATAACTGGACTCCTGAAGCTAACCAGGTGCTTTTCTGGATCCTTGGAAATCCAGCCTGACCTCAGCAACAAAGTGCAGATTCACTGGAACACACAGAAACATATCCTGTGCTGTAATGCTGCAATGGGGAAAACTATTTTTGAAATCATTATACTCCGTAGCTGAACTGCATAAAGTTCAAATAACCCTTACTGGCTCTAGTCTAGCCTGGAAACATCAACCTTTGAGGTGAGGTCATTAAAGCTGATCTTCTGGAAACTGGTGTTTAGGGAGCCTGTTAATTACTGTACTAATCTTTTAGACAATGCTGGCTCCTGGGGTTTCCAAAGCATTAACGCTTTAGCAGCAGCAGGACCCAGATCATTCCACTCCCTCCCCAATGGAGGAGATGCTGCCAGTATCTCACTGGCAGTATATATCACTGGTGCAGATATTGCCAGTGTCTTCTCTAGAGCCACATATGCACAGGTAAGACAGTCAGGAAAGTCAGAGGGTGTCAGAAGCTGACCCTGAGCATTTCTTAGCAGATATAAGTCTTTTTTGTCTCATTACCACGGAGCTGTTGACATCTGTTTGCTATGTTTATCTGACACCTACAAAGCATCAGATGGTTCCTACCTGCTTGCAGAATGAGCTGCGTAATTTTTCCATTATCATGTCCCTTCAAATACGTTAACCTTGTAGAATCAGCAAGCCAACAAGTCAGCAAAGGGACGGAGTGTCCTGTAGCCAGAGCATGGTTTTAATGGAAGTGTGGAAACAGAATGCCTAATCCATGGAAAATGCCTATGACAAAATGTGAACAACTGAATTCATAATCATAGTAACACTGGAAACAGAGCTTAACAAAACAGTTGTATTATTTCAATCAGGCGAAGTACTGTTGCCCAGCAGCTCTCACTTTTTCCAGCTGGAAACTCACATTCTCAAAAACATCCCGTTGTGGATGTTCCTTACAGGGGGGCAGCTGATGTCCCTACACAGCAGGGGAAAAGCAGAGTTGTGTGGACACATTGCTGTTAATGTACTTTGTCAGGTTGACCAGTGATTTTTCTAGCAAATTTAACTGGTCATGGTTGAAAAGCAATCACAGCTGATTTGTGTTAGTGAATTTACAGTAGCAGCCCACACAAGCTACTGCTACATCATGGGCATGAGGATGCTGCTCAGCATTGTGGCCATCAGCCTGGTACTCCATCAGCTGAGCACACTCAGCTAGAATTGCTACACACTACAACTTCTTAAGGACATACAGGCATCCAAATCTATCTGATCTGCACGCTGAGGTTTCCAGCCATGACTCTTTGCAAAGTGGAAGCCCTTGAGGGTGGCCCCAGTGTGGTCCTCAGCTGCCTCCCAGACTACACCTGCTCCCCTGCAGGCAGTGCAGAGGAGTCCAGGAGCTGAAACTGAACAAATTGCCATCCTAATCGATGGGTGCAGGGGATTCTGGATAAAGCCTTACCCAAGGACTATTATTTCTCTGGCTTTATCATTTATACAAAATGGAACATAATGCACAAAGCATGTTGAGACAGACTGCACAACCATTTATCAGCAGGGTCTGTAGCAAATGGTATACCTTGACTGTAATGGTGGAACTAGATGAACAGGTGGGTTGAAACTAGGTGATCATAAGGTTCTTTCCAATCCTAACTATTCTATGATTCTATTCTATGATTCTATGGAGATACTTTTGGGGAAAAATAAAAATTAAATGAAAGAAAAAGAGAAAGGAAAAATCCCTGGTAGCAAGTGGGGAGAAGATCAATGGACACATATCCATTGCAAAGGAGACAAGTGTCCTCTTTCTGATTTCATCTCCATGGCTGTAGATGATCCCTCACAATACTTCCCATAACAATCATGAAGTTTTTCAATAGGCACACAGACTCCCTCCTGTTTCTCCCTGCTTATGGGATGCTGCACATGCTCTTCACACTAATGCACCCTTTGCTCAGGTTTAAATGCTGCTTGGTTAGCACTTGGATGGAGGACTGCCTGGGAATCTTGGGTGCTGTAGGCTTTTACAATAAACACCAGTGATGCACAGTACAATTGCTCGCCGCCCACCAACCAATACCCAGCTCGACCCAAGCAGTGATCTGGGCCTTCTGGGTAAATGCCCCCAGTTTATATACTGGCCATGATGTACTGTGGTATGGAATACCTCTTTGGCTAGTTTGGGTCAGGTGTCCTGTCTCTGCTTCTGCCCGGCTTCCCGTACCCCTCCTCACTGGCAGAGCATGAAACTGAAAAGTCCTTGACTGGAGTAAACATTACTGAGCAACAACTAAAAACATCAGTGTTATCAGCACTGTCTCAGACTAAAGTTAAAAACACTGCACTGCACCGCACCAGCTACTAAAGAGAAAAATAACTGTTACAGCTGAACCCAAGACACTGGAGGTTAACCTATACACATAGATACAAGAGGCTTCTAAATACAGCGCAAAGCAACCAACTGCAGGAAAGAGGTGGAAAGCAGGCAGTCACTTCCCATGGGAGCCCATCAGAACAGCACTGGCAGAGTCACAGGTGCAAGACTTTGAGAACAGCAGCAAAAAACCAAAGGGAGAGCACTCCAGCAGATGATCTGATCACTACCATGTGGATGTGGCTGCTTTGTGTAGGGCTGTACTCAGAGGCAGGAGGAGGCAGAGGTGGGAGCACTCTCTTTAGGAGCTGGAGAAGCATTTATACTGTGGATCCTGTGAGAGATTAGCTCTTCCTACTCTGCTTTAGTCCTCTGCAGCTTGCTTGTGTCAGGCTTAGACAGGTGTAGGCTCGTCCTCTTTTCTAGACACTAAAAGTTCCCTATGCGCTGCTTTGAAAAGTCTCTGCATCTGGTCTGAAGAAAAGGAGAGTCAGAAGCATACTCAGTTGTTTCTGCAGAGCTAAGCAATCACTCCACCATGCAAAGATGTCCTTAGCCAGTGACAACACTTGAGCTGTTGTTCAGTGGAAACTAGGGCCATTAGAAATGAGTAGTCCATTAGTGGATATTACAGACTAACATGTTGTTGTAACCTGTGGTTTTCTGTCTCCAGTCACATAAATCAGGTTTAGCATTACCAGCTCTGAGAGGTATGAATTCTTTGTAAAAGAAACCAAAGGGCAGTTTGCTCTGGCTGACTGTGATCACGTGTACCTGAGTGAGGGAGACTATGGGAGAAAACTGTGTTTAGCTTGACTTGAATTGAGAAGAATAAGGTGGTTTATCCCCAGTCTGGAAGAAGTCTTTCTGCTGCTGCTGTGTGCAGGGTTTGGTTAATTGATTAATGGCTAGTTCAATTTAACCAATAACCTGCTCATGGTCTCAAAATTATATCTAGACCATGTAGATATCCCTTAGGCAACCTGAACATCATTAGGTCTGGGGTCATCCGCTGTGCTGCTTTAGTGCTTCGAAAATTATTAGACAGCATTGCACCTTGCATCCATTTATCATCTTTCTCCAAAAACCATAGTGGCCAAATACATGGGTCTGAATAAATCTAACACTTCTTGTTATTTGGGCATTATTCATCCTTCAGCCTCTGATCCATATGCATGACATGTTCTCTGCAACCTAGCAGATTAGATAAGGATTTTCATAAGCACATCAACCTTAAGTTAAAGGAGCTTCAACAAAACCTTCACATCTGTTACAAGCAGCAGCGCTGTAAGAGGGCCTTGACAGGGACTCGCTACCAGCTTAGTGTTAATTTTGATACTTAATGCTATATATTCTCTTATATCCTGAAAATAACAGGATACAGAAGGGAGAAGTGGGCAAAGAGGCAAGTCCTTCATCTCTGGTCACTGGTGAGCCATAGATGCATCTCCAGTTGGAGAAGCATGCCAGACTATTGCAGCTGAGGGGGACAAGCAATGCAGTATCTCCATAATAAAATGGCAGTCTTCTTACAAGCTTGACAATGCTGTCAGACTGCTGGCCCTGCTTACTCTGCCCCTCTTTCTACAGATGAGAAGACACTTATGCTTCTTCTAGCTGCTATTAAATTACGTGGTGCAAAGCAATGAAGAACCAGCCACAGTTATGCTTTTAAGAAGATGAAATAGGGTGATGTTTTCTTTCCCTGTGTGCGTTGCTGCACAACATGGCCATATAAATACAAAAAAGATTTGTCACTCTCAGGGGGCAGAGGGAGATCTTGTTCAGGCTGTTAGGTATGTCAGGAACAGCTTAATCATTAGTAGGGTTGCTTACTTGCCTAAGACCATTGCTGTTTCTTTCAGGAATCATCAGCGTTCCACTTAGGAAATATTTTTGCCTGTAGTGATTTGTATGTGTGTGTTAGCTGTCCAGCAAAAGATGGCATAACTAAATAATCCAACAAGTGTTTTATCAGCTTGTGTTTGCTCCTGATTCAAAGACAATGCCCCCCAAACAGTCATTCCCTAGGAATGTAGATCTTAGAGCTTTGGCATTAAATTTCACTTAATGGAATTTGCTGCACAGATAAAACACAAAAAACAGCAAGTCCTGACTGTGAGGACATTTCCTCTGATAACAAACAGTTGACATAGGAAAAAATATAATTTATCCACTGGTTTGTCTGAGGTCAATCATTTAAAAAAACAAAGTTTAAAAAAAAAATCCAGACAAGCACCCTAGAAGAATGGATTTCAAATTGATGAGGTATTTCATCCTGATTTTCAAGTTATATGAGCTCACTTGTTGCCGGATGTGCTTTAGAGGACTGGCACAAGGAGCTGCACAGGAGTTGTGTTGCCATTTCAGCAGCTAGAGGAAACCATGCTTCATATCTGGTGCCCTAAGAGCCCTTTGGACAGCCAAGTGTGACAGAGATCTGGCTCTGGCCAGGAACATGGCAATGAGTGTTACATGTAATTCAGATGTGTTTGGAACAAAACCAGCATCCACAGACATTTTGGTCCTGATGGCCTCCTGTGTCTGATGCTCTGCAGTCATGGGGAACCTTTCTCTGGTATACCACACTGTACTTCCAAACTGGAGACAGAACATGCTGGTAGAAACTCTGGGAAAACAAGAAAAGGCTTCCACCATTCCAGTGTACCTCTGCAGATGCGGCTACCCTCTGCAGACGCTGCTATCTTTATGAGTTTTACTATCACATCTTCTTCACGTCCTATGCCAGGAACCACTGACTCCTCTTTTGTTGATTCAGCAGTTTGCAATGGGGATGGGAGGAAACTGAAAGGGGTTGTAATGCATTTTAAACCTTGGCATATGAAGAATTTGTTTGGCAGGCAATTGTTTTCATTAGTTACCTATTGGGCATACCAGTAAGGTGCCAGAGTTAATGGAGATTGGTACATTTGACTCATCAAGGTCCCAGAAAAACTTATTAAAACATCAGGTGGGGGTCAAGTAACGGAAGAGATATACAGTCCAGCTGCCTCTCTGTTAAAGGGTGTAAGCCCTACTATTGTCATCCTCATGCCTCATCTGCTATCATAGCCCTTCAGTCTGAACTTGCGACATTCATCAGCATTGCACCATGAGATCATTGATTTCCTTACACCAAAGCAAAAGCGTGAGCTGTTCCACAGTACCAGATCAAGCCTGCAGCATAAACTAGCTGGCACTGCTCTTTTAGCAGGCACAGAAGCATGCTATGCAGAACAGTGTGCCCACTGGGAATATGAAAGGGAAGCTTTCTTCTCATTTCCTGTCTATCGCGTGTCTGTCTGAATGACAGTCCTGAAATTAAGGTGTGCAATGCATTTGTCATCTCTGTTAAAAACTCACGTCCACCCTAGAGGATATTACAAAAGAAACACTCAGTGGTTTGACATTTGCTATCAGAAATGGCAGTGTACATGCTCTTTCCAGGGATAGATTTCAGTCCCCAGGCGACATATTATTAATAGCAATATACCCAGATAGGAACGGGTCTATGACTTTCTCAGGGAGAAAAGCAAAAAGCAATAACACAGTGTCCTGGGCAGGCAGACTTTCCTGCCCTGTTCTAGGAGCATGGGTATTGCAAGAGTGTATGGCATATATCCATTTGCAAAGTAAAAGAAGGTGTGCTCTGGGTTTGCAGGTTGTTAATGCCATGGAGTCATCTAAGGAGTTCAGGTGGAGCTAGAGAAAACCATTTCCTCTGGAAAGGAGCTCTGTTGTCTGTAATTGCAAGTGGTTTTCTAGCATATCGGTCTGTCCATCCAGTATCAGTTTTCCTAAATTACAAGTGAATACATAGCAGGAGAGCCATCACCCATGAAGAACTGGCATCTTGACTGGACCCCAGGAGCGTCGGGTAGCCTATTCTCATCAGGAGCCAGGTGGCTGTCCTCTTTTCAATGCTCTGTGCTTGTAAGGAGCTGATAATGACAAATGTCACCTGGATGAGAGCTCTTTCTATTCAGCTCACCACTGCAATAATCAAGTACTAAGAAGTAATCCATTCTTACTGCTGGGAACTCTGCAGACTTCTAGCTAGTTTTGTACCTTGAAATGCAAAGGAAGATGACAGCAGACAAGAGAGGTTATTTGTAGAGTGGGTCGGAAAATTGATTTGTTCAAACCACAATGTAATGCTGGTGAGAATAAAAATAAAAACCCTTAGTCAGAAATTTTTGCATTCAACATCCATATTCAGGGCATTTGTTAGAATGTGGACGTGAGCCCTTTGAGGGCACTAAAATTTAGTTTTGCTCATTTCCTTCCTTTTCTTAAATACTTTCCTTTGTCAAAATCCATGAATATCAGAAAATTGATCTTTCAGGAAAGAACTTCCTTCTCAATGAAAAAAGCCTGGTCTGATTTTCACCAGGAATCAGGATATATAAATATGCTGTCTGCTTGCCATCAGTCACTCTGTCCTATAATAGTCATTGAAGGCATTCACCAGTATCTCAGAGGATTAAATTTCCATAAATTTTGTGGAAGCTGAAACTTGGGTACAAGACCCACTCTAAAAGGAACCGTTACTTGAGTTCACCAGGTGTTTTCTTTGGCCTGTGGGCTGCTTTATTAACTTATGACTGTTGTCCAGCCGGAGGTTAAGAACCACTTGGAGGCTCAAAACAGTGAATGGGACAAAGCGGGAAACAATAGCAGTGCTGCTTACAGTGAAACTCTGTAAAATCTTCTCTGGAGAGTGAGCTGGAGTTACGAAAAGATTGTCTTCATCAGTGCTTCTGCTAGTTTTATAAACTTTCTGAGATGAATTAAATGCCCACCTTTCCTTATTCACTGCTCTGAAATGAGAAAAGCAAGTGGAAAAATCTGATTTTCCTTTAACTTATTACTACTCTGAGTGAACAAATGCAAAAAATCCAACTGTTTCTTCTGCCTTCAGGGTCCCAAGACCAAAGAGGCATCTGCAGCTCTCTGGGCGGGCAGCGGAGGTGTCACCTTGAAGCAGGCATTTGGGACAACAGCCAAAAAAAACATATTTCAGCCCAGAAAGGAATTATGAAGTACTACCAATATCACAGCCTGTGCTTCATTTTCCTCTTGGGAATTGGAGCAATAACATGCTAAAGACATGAATCTCCAAGGCACACAACTTTTTTTCACTCTGGCTGCTCTCAGAGTGTCATTGAAGAGCAGCTAAGTCATCTAGACCTCTACAGGAATTAAATTATGTGAAATTTGAGTCCTGCTCTCCATCAAAGCTGAAATTGAACCACAATTGATCCGTTGTGTATGACATTTTGCTACATTGCCTGTCAAGCTGAGATGCTTTCTCATCACTCTCTGATAGAATTTGTCCATAGCCAGCAGTGATCTGAAACTCAAGCACTTCTCAGGGGTTTCCTCAACCCAGTCTGTGATCTGAGATAGCTGATCTGTGGCTTGTTAGGAAAACAAAAATGGATCATGCCATGCTGCAACTTTCATCAGAATGCTTGGAGACTCTCTCATTGATACCTGTATCTCCAATTAAAAATATTAGGAAGCTATTTTAGTTGTTAGTTCCAGCTTGCACAGAATCCACCTGTCCTTGCATGGGTGCAATTAGATTCTTCCTTGATTCCAGAAACATGGTATGTGGAAAGTGCAATCTAGGTTATCACAGGAGGTGGTAGCATTCATATTTATATAGTGTATTTGTTACTAGATGACAGTTTGCTCCATCAGTCTGTCTTGAAAAATGAAGATCCAGAATCCCTGAATTTAGTGGTATCAACTAAATAAATGTCTGAAAGTCATTTATGAGAACAGGTTTCACAGAAGCTTGAGCTCTAACTTTGTGTATCTTGTTTACAAGGGACATGGACAATCCCACATGCTCAACAGCGAAGAAAAGCACAGGGAGAAAACTTACTTTGTCCCATGCCTTCCCTTTCTTTTCTCCTCTGCAGAGCATCACATTCTTGAGCCCATAATTTTGCTTTACCTTTTCTTTCTTGGAAACCCCTGCCTCCCAAACTCTTCCTCAACCTATGGCAAGGGAGGTCACAGGCTGGATGGGGTGCTGCCTATAAACATAGGAGTGTGGGGAGGCTGAAGATGTTGGGTGTTGTGGTCCCAAGAGAGTAATTACAATTTTGGCTTTCAAGAGAGGGAAAGTGAGCTCCTGTATTTGCAGGGGTCACAGCTCAGAACAGGAGCAAAGTTAAGAGAAAAACACCCACACTGCATAGCTAGTTTTACATGGTCTGATAAAAACAACTAGAGTCCAGGGAAAATAGCTCTTATCTCTTTGGGTTTCCTCTGAAACCTTCTTTATTTCAGTCTGTTTATGGATGGGGAGAAGTGAAACAGTATTAATTCCAGCCTGGTCCTTAGTCATTATACCACCTTCAGTATGCAAACATTCAGAAAACAGAAGCCCAAGGCACCAAATGAGGAGTTTTCTGTCCATTTTTATCCTGAGCCTTAGGAGTTATGATCATGCTCTAAGAATTTATCTTATCAGTAAGTCTGGGCCCACAGAGACCATGGTCATACAGTAGGCCCACCAAGCAAGGTCACCAGATATCCCAGAGCAACGGTATCTGTAGTCCTGTGTACCTTACCAGGTGCCAATCGAAGCAGCTTTTTAAGACGTCCAGTCTTGAAGATTCATTTTTAAAGTGAATTAATGTTTACTATGTCCGTCCTTGCAGCACAAGCTGCATTTAGCTACAGATCTCTTCTGCAAAGCTGATCTTGAGGCAGGATTTGTCCATCCTCTCTTTGTGCAGTACTCACATGCAGTACCTTGGACTTCTGTATGCTGAACAGCATCTCCAGTTTGCTGAGACTGTCTTGCAGATTAACCCTTCCCTGGCACAGTTGGTGTACTGCCTTCCTTCATTTTGTAGAGTGAGCAAAGTACAAGGCTCAACTATTTAAAGTCAGACCAAGTCTTTCAGTGATGATGGCCAACCTACTAAAAATTATCATCAGTTATAAATTCAGATCAGCTCCAACCTAGCAATGACACCCTTCCAGCTTTATACAAGGCTCAGAAAGGCCCCTTTTCCATGCCTTGCAATGAAACCATCCCCACAAAAATCACTAGCCCCAACCTGTACTAGAACAAAGCTGTTTTGAGCAAGCTGGTGGATTTCATGTTTAGGGGTTCTCTTCCAGAACTTCAGAATTTTAAAGAATTCCCTACTTTCCTACAACTTCTTTCTGCCCTGACCTTTGCACTTATGTTTTTTGCTCACATTATGAGAAAGAAGAGCCTTCCTATTTCGTGTTACGGATTTTTCACATACACATTAAATCACAGATAGAAATGCTGCTTCTACTTTCAAAAGCTGAATTGATTTATATAAACAGTGTGGTGTTTTTGTGATAGTAAAGGAGTACAGAGATGAAGAGTTCTGGTTAAAGAAATTAGTAACTGAGGAGTGCTAAGATGGAAGATCCAGGGGTAATATGCTGAAGTCTCTTTAGGCGGCTGGTATCTTGCACCAAGTAACAAGCCATAGAACAAGAGGTAACAGATTCAAGCTACGCCAGGGGAGGTTTAGATTGGATATTAGGAAAAATGTCTTCACCAAAAGGGTGCTCAGGCATTGGAATAGGCTGCCCAGGGAAGTGGTGGAATCACTGTCCTTGGAAGTGTTCAAAAAACTTGTAGATGAGGCCCTTCAAGACACATGTTAGTGACGGACTTGGCAGACCTGGGGTAATGGTTGGACTTGATGATCTTAAAGGTCTTTTCCAACCTTATTGATTCTATAAGTCATAAATTATAGACACCTCTGACTAGAGTGACCTTCAGCTATGGTACCTGGCAATCCAGGGGACTTGGTAGCATAGACATAGCATCTCAGAGATGGATAATGTGGAAGACAGGTGGTATTGAAGTGTTAGGAAGAGATGGATGAGCTACAAAAAAGAAAAGATCATTCAGCTGTCTCGGACTATTCAAAAAGAAAAGAAAAGGGATAGAAGAACAGATCTAAAAGAAAAAAAAAGAATTGGGCTGCATTAGCGTCCTTTATTGTTAAACATTTGCTAAACTAAAATCCCTGTGATTTTCAGATAGAAAATGGTTTCCTTCACTGTCCACTGTTCCCTTGCTTAATATCAACCTCATGCTTAGCACCTTGGCCTCCAGTTGGCCTGCTTAATACCCACAAGAATGAAAAGTTGCTGTAGAACAATAGGAGACTGCCTTTTTCTTCCATGTTTGTACAGCATCTGGCACAGGGAAGAGCCATTTTCAGATGCTGCTACACAGAAGATACTGAGTGTGAGATCTGCCAGTTCAGCACACCTTGTTCAAGGCTTTTATATGCCAGTCCTGGTACTTGGTTAGAAGAAAGAGAAATTTATAAGAAAACTGCTGAAGACTGCATCAGTCTCAGAAGTGTGTTTTCTGAAGAGTGTGTCCCTAGAATGGTGCATGTCAACCTTCACAGAACAGCGTGTCCTCAGCAGCTGCAGACAGGTCCCTCAGAAATCTCTTTCACTCATCTTTCTTCACCCTCATCCCTGTTCTCCGTATAGAGCCAAATTTAAACTTCTGCAGCAACAAAAAACACAAACTTCAAATTCAAAGTAATTTCCTGCAGCTCAGAAATCCCAGATGCATTTCCCTGTCATGTGGTCCATTCCCACTGTTGCAGCACTGCAAACCAGGCTCCCTGGGGTTTGGATATCATACTTCATTGTTTGCATGAACTCTAGCATATTTCTCCCTATCCGCCTCTTCTCAGGAAGAAGTGTCCCACTTATATTTAATCACTCTGAAGACTGCTGCTGTCTCTTCACACACCAGACATCCCCATGGTGTTCCTCTCTGTCTGCACAAAATTTTTCTGTGACAAATGAATTGGAGCTGGTATTCCAGATGTGGATATCCTAGGCATGTATAGATTAACATAGTAATACAGTCTATTCTGTTGTCTTTCCATCTACTAATTTTTAACATTACTTACTAGTTGTATTTTTACTGCTCACTAAACTAATGGTTTTTGCACATCAACCCACAGTAATACAAAAATCTAGTTTTTAGTGAAACTGTGGAATTCACAATTTGTATACAGTGTTGACACTGCTGTTTCCACACTGGGACTGCTTTGTATAAAATAGCACAGAGTTTCATCTAGAACCTTTTCTTCTGTTATATTGTGTCTTGAGGGTTTTCTACTACCCTAACTTTGTTTCCTTGCCAAAATAGGTTTTCTAATTAGGCAACTACCATTTCTACCTATCATTTGTTAACAGGCTGTGCAACATACACTTCTGTATAGAACCATTAGAAGCCTCTCTTTGCTGTAAAATCTGACTTTTCATTCACTCACTACTTCCTTTATTTTAACCTGTTCTTTACGTATGCAACACCTTTCTCTTTTAGTCCATCAGAGCTTAGCTTCTCCAAAAGCCCTAGGGAATCATCTTTTCAAAAGGTTTTTTAGAAACCCACATAGTACCTAACAACTGGATATTCCTCACAAACATATTCGATGGCTCCTTTAAATGACCTTCATAGACTGGTGAAACATGACTTCCTTCTGCAAAACCTGAGGACTCCATCATCTCTTCCATAATGGGTGTAACTTGTCAACTCACTATGTTTATGCAGGGACACTTAGAGGAGATACTAGGAAGAAGGTTTTTTTCCTGTGCAGGTGATGTGAGACTCTGGCACAGGTTGCCCAGAGAAGCTGCGGCTGCCCTATCCCTGGCACTGTTCATAGCCAGGTTGGAAGGGGGTTTGAGCAGACTGGTCTAGTGGAAGGTGTCTTTTCCCGTGGGTGGGGGGGTTGGGGACAGATGATCTTGAAGATTCCTGCCAAACCAAGCCATTCTGTGAGTCGGTAACTCTTCTTCATCATACTTGCGGTACCCATAAATTCTATCTTGCATTTCTCAGTGTGGATATCAGAATTACTGACCCTCACTGCCTGCAGTATTGCTCTCCATAGCTCTTTCAAAACTGACATGCTATAGGCCACTGTTCCTGCACTGGGTTTGTTCTAACCGATAGCTCTCACACCAGAGTAACTGATGTGGGAATTTTATACTTGGATTCCTTTTGAAGTTTTAGATGAATATCAAAACATGGTGACTTTTCTACGCTTTGTTTTATAAAGTTGTTCTGTAGGTTTATTCAGACACAGATCCTACAGCATATCCCAAGAGAAAGTGAACTGTGAACCTTGGAGAGTTCCTTTCAAGTGAACACAGATATGAGGAATGTATTTAGCTTTCTGCTATGGTTTTATCTTTTCACCTTGACCTCTGCGACCACCCACACCTTTTACACAGCCTGTGAAGAGCATCCTGCTCCTGGTGAATGAGGAAGAAAGATATGCCCTTGGCAAGTTGTTTCTCCATGTTTTTTTGACCTGCCTGTTTATAACTCTGACAAACCAGAAGGATAACTATTATCCTCATCTGGTATCACTTGGAACCTTTTTTCCTCCTCCTGGCAGCACGTTTTACCTTGCTGTTTAATTACATCAGCTTTTCTCTTTTGAACCAGGTCTTGCCCATTGCTCAGGGCCAAGAAGTCACCTGGTGTGACATTTCGGCGCTCTATTAATTATCACTCTTCCACCAAGTTTTTGCTACAGCCAGTTTAATAGTAGTTTCATTTAAAACTATGTTATTGGTTCCCACATGTTATTTCTAAGCTGTCCAATATTTGCCAAGATGTATCTATATTTTCATGCATATATGTTTGTATGTGAGATTAGAATTTGATTTCCCATCGTCTGTGCTCTGCTTAAATGAGAATTGTTGTATCTTGAAATTGCTCTTTTCCTTTTCTTTTCCATGGGCAACTGTACCCTTTTTTTGAAGGTGCAGTTGCTCTCAATTCACCCTTACAGAGCCATCCTTCCAGTGTGTTTTGCTGTACTTCATTGTTTTGGGGTTTTTTTTTCTTTTTTATTTTCTAAGTTGCTATTTGACTGTTTAAGATGCAACCTGCTTCCATTACCTAAAGCCTGCTGGATTACCTGAAGCCCTTCCACTCCAGAAATCAGTCCATTCAGGGTTCTTGATGAAACTGAACGTTTCCCCCTCACACCTTCACTATGCTTACTCTGCTATACATTAAGGCCTTGGTTTTCCATATCTCTGGCTGGCCCTGAACATGCTCCTGGAACGACTTCCACAGACAATATTGTCTAAAAACATAAATTTTATGTACAATCTTCCTTTTTACCCATCCCTTTTACAAATGTAACTGATTGTCCATTACTATCACCTCTTCCCAGCACTCCCTAAGAGCTTGTCTAGACACATGGAGGGATTTACTACCTTTACAGCATCTGCCAAGCAAGTCTCCATGTAGTCTTCTCCAATAACTTAAGCAGATATTTATACACATGCTATTTATTTGCAGGCACTGTGATAGCCTGCATCTTCCTTTCTGTTGGGATACCTTATTGTCCTTCATGCAAGGCAATATGTGTGTCCATGTGGGGCTAATTTCTCACTTTTTTTGGTTAGCTGGCTATTAGATTTCTACTTTTCTCAGCTGCACTGCACTGCTAAAGCTGAATTGAACTGCCCTGCAATGTCCAAGAAATGTTATGATAAACTCCTCTTTCTCACTGAGTTTTTCCAGATTGGTCTCTGCAATAAGTGGTCTGTGCATGGTAGCTGGGCAGTGATTCATTCACCTGGTAAGCAGTGACAAATGTGCCATGAACAGGAACGTCTCCTGTGCTTCTGTGCCTTGCAGACTTTCCTGGAGAGAAGAAAGAAATTCCCTTATTACTATTGTTTGGGGGGATTGCATTAATTTATTCTTCAGTTTAGACAGGCTAGTTGGCTTCCATGTGGGTTTGGTTTCTCTGTGGGAGTCAAGACAGACTTTCCATTATACTGCTGGCTCAGTGTTCAGGTTTATCTTGCTATGAGCCCTACAAAACCTACACACATAGACTTTGTGCACATGGAGTCTTAAAAGCTTCTTCAGATAATGTTTCTTCAGAACTGCATAGTTAAATTCTTGACTGGAAGCATTCCCTGTGTCCTCAGCACACTTGAAAGGATCAGTTTCAATAGCCATGTATCTGAAAAGGACTTTTCCACAACACAGCAAAGTAGATTCTGCCTGCATGAACAGCATACATAGATTTAGGTGCAGCTAAAGACAAATAATTTGTTTGTAATGGGTCCACCAGCCTGCCATTTCCATAATGTCAAAGTGGGGTAGATTTTTTTCTTTCACACTTGACATTTATAATGATCCTGCCAGTAAAGGAAGCCTGGATGATCACTAACACATTAAACTGGAGAGTAACAGATTTTCTTCCCTGCTTCTTTTTAAAACCAAGTGTTGTTTGGGAACAGTCCTGAAACTTTCAGGCAGTAACTCTGGACACCAGGTATAAAACGCTGGCCCCTAGCGGTAATTAACAACTACTACCGCGAAGAAGTCAAGTCCTTAATGTAAAAAAGGGTGGTGAGGAAGACCATAATGCGCAGCGTCTCTGAAATAACAGTAGTATTTTTTATACTTCTTATTGCTTGGACAGCAAGCGACTGTGGTAGGAAATAGTAGAAAAAAACAAACAAAGGCTATGTTGTAAGGGCCGAAGTTGGCATCAATTCCCTCAGCTGCAAGGACCAGAATGTATGCACTTTCTGTCCTGGGTTCAGCAGCAGCAGTCATTTTTCTCCTTCTTAGTAGCTGGTGCAGTGCTGTGTTTCTGGTTT
>WYDI02012507.1:0-34806 GCA_009867235.2 Psittacus erithacus
TTATCAGTGCTGTTCCCAGGCCGAAAGTCAAAACCAGAGCACTGCACCAGCTACTGAGAAGGAGAAAAATGACTGCTACTGCTGAACCCAGGACCTCTTGCTTGCAATTCATCCTTCGCTAATTAAATTTTGAATAGTAGCAGCATAAACCCAAACTCAGTTGTGTCTTCCTTAGTACGGTTATAGCACTAAATTGTTCTCCACTTTTAATGGCAGAACCTGTACAAGCTGAATTTTGAGTTATCATGTGATACATTTCTCTGATTTTAGTTTTTCACAGCCCTAGATTTATTCTGTTTTATACATAAGATGCTTTTTAACCTCATCAATGACCAACATTACTGATTATATTAATCTCAAATTGTATATCCAGGCAGGTGCTCTACAAGTTAGCCCTTTATTTTATTGGCTAGGGAACTGGGACACAAAGAAAGGGATGTGAAAGCCCAAGGTCAGCAACACAGCCAATAAAAGAATCTGCATCTCCTTGATTGCAAGAGAGTTTTAGATTAAGGAGGACATGTCCTCCTCCCAGTCCAAAATCTTCACTATTTGCCTGTTAATGTCTCAGGCCCTCACAAAGAACCTTAGAGGGGAGAATAATAAAAAAACCCCAGTATGTTCAGAGCAATATAAGGATTGCAATTAAAGAAGTTTCTCACACAAAATAGAAGCTAAGGAATAAGGTCTGACTTCCTTGGCTGAATTTCTTTTGCAGACGCATGAAGGATGCTTTCCTAAGTAAGGAAGGCAATCTGTATCAGTAGGTATCAAGATACCATCACTAGGTAATTTTTGGTTTGAGGCCTTTTAATATTAAATTGCAATATATGTACATAGCTAAAATTGCAAAACAAATCAATTTTCCATCAGGAAAAGTAGTATTATGACTAACTTAAGAACTCAATAAAATAAAGAGGGGG
Organism: Psittacus erithacus; assembly: GCA_009867235.2. Lineage (NCBI taxonomy): Eukaryota > Metazoa > Chordata > Aves > Psittaciformes > Psittacidae > Psittacus > Psittacus erithacus. Next base: position 924 of record WYDI02012507.1, read on the forward strand.
TTTTCTGCTCCCTCTAAGAAATAAAAAGAATCCTCTTATTGTATGATGGCACTCTGTGGAGCAATGGGGCGACTGCTGAGAAGACTGAGCAGTTCTAAGACTGCTTTTGCTGTCAAAGGAAAACTTGTTTTTACCATGGGAAACAAACGCCTAAAAAGCTTACCATTGCAAAAGAACACTGAAGTCAAAACATTTTAGACCAGGTAACCTAAGCAAAATGAAACGAACACATCCAGAGGAATGCAGTTTGTCATGCTGGTTTTCATTAGCAACCTCAGAGGAATCAAAGTACCCTGCTTTAAGATTTTGCAGTGGTAAAACTGACACCCATTTATTTAACAACAAAGCAAAACAATCTTCGAGCCAGTGAGGAAAGCACCTAACTTAGCGAATATTAGAGATATCAGTAAGCTTTAGAATACTAACTAGTATGTCCAGCACAGCCACCAAAGAGGCAAAAGGTAGGCTGCCAAAAGCAACACAGAGGAACAAGGAGCCTTATTTGTCAAACAAAACTTGTATGGATAGTGAGAAGATAAAATGCATTATTCCTTCTTGATTTATGACACAACATATTTTTTCCACTAGTCACAACTATACAGATATGAAATTGTTTGTATTGTCCTTAGTGGTTTCCAAATCCCATTCCTAAATCTATTCAATTGAATTTCCAGGATATCTGCTAATGTACCACTTGCTTGCCAGAAGCTGATGAGTAAAGTAATAGAACTTTTTATTCTCTATTTTTGTGAAGTGAAATTCATGAGCACTACAGTACAGTCTATTTCTGTGCTTTGCAACATTTCACAACTATGACTATCTCCTGATTTCTACACTTGCACCTACAACCTGCCATCTAGCACTACAGATTAGTAAAATCCACGCCCCTATACATAACAGGGGCTTAAAGCAAGAACACATTTATTTGTGCAGAGAATTAACCAGTTGGGGTGATCCGATAACACATAGGAGCACCTGCATTTAGATGCATCAGCATCTTCCTTCTTTCCTCCCAGTGCTGCCATGAAATTCTGACCATGTTCCCTGATGTTCTATGTGATTAATACCAGGTTAGACACCAACAAAGGACCCAGATAAAGCATTGCTGTGTGAATATGTTATGAGTAAAATATGAACACTGACTAGAGTCTTATCTAGTAGAGTTGCTGTCCTGACTTTCAATCTGTGGCAATTCCACAGCAGTTCGAAGTTTTTAAAAGACTTTTGAATAAGGTTTGAAAAACATTTCTCTGTTCTTCCATGAAGTAGCCTCACTGGGAAGACTAGTATGTAGATTGAATCTCAATACTAAAATCATGTTAATACACTCTCTTACTTTCTTCTGGTCTACTGAACCAAAAAAGAACCTTATGCCTTATAACAATATAAAAAAGAAAAGCTAAGTGTTGCAACCTTTTCTTCTTAACCTACAGCTGACTGAAAATACTACTGATGTGGATATAAATATCTTGAAAAGGAGAAGGCGCTGAAACAAAAACTGTCCTTCAGCAACCGCTTAGCAGGAGGGCACAATCATTTACTGGGCTGAGAAAAACAAAGTAGTAGCTGATGACTTCTATTTTGAGTGTGGCATAGGCAAGATCCAAGTGGCTTGGTGCCTTCAAGAAAGTAATTTAAAGAAACTAAAGTGCCTTTTTTTTTTTTTTTTTTTTTTAATGCTTTATCACATGTGTATGGTTTTATAATCAGAAAGAAGTTGAGGAGGGATTTTTAGGACTGCAGTTTTGGCCCTATGATTTATTTTACCACTGTCCTACATTCTACCACTCAAATTCCATCTTCCATTCTTTTCCTCATGAAATGGATTTCTCACTCCTAGAAGTGGAAGTCCAGTATTAGATAAACCTTGTCTAATGCATATTTAGACCAAAACCCCCCTCGAAATAAAAAAAAAAAAAAAAAAGCAGCTATTTCTAGATTGGGACATTTTTGAGGCTTTCATGACATCTCATTAACCAGTTAATTCTCTATAACCACTTGAAAATTAAATTACGTTTTTCAGAAGAAACACTTCAATTGCTTAAGCTTCATTCTAGTGGCATAAATTGCACATCTTTAATTTTGGAGTATTAATTCTTCCATCTATCTTATTTATCTTATTTGCCAAACTTGAGATACAGCCTAGTCTCTCCACACCATTTGGTACCTTGCATTTCATATGTTATCACACTGGACATCAGTTCCTTATTACTGCTGAAGTTTTTTAGGTGAAAATTTTTCACCATTAGCTTCACATTCTCATCCCCACCACAAATTACTCTGTACTTTTTTTTCCACCATCATCATCAGCCTAATGAATTTCTGCCAGCAACAGAAACTGTGACTCCCTTGATAACCTGGCAACTAGAATATGGCCCTCAGCTTCAGCCCTCCTTGTTGATCAATTTTCTCATTGTTTTCTCTTATAGATTATTTTTTTTATCTTTATCATTTTAACAGCATAGTCATACCTCTCCAAAAATCAATATTCAATTTAATCCTTTCATTGCACATCAGGCCATATGATATACAGAGAATTTTTCTTTTGCTCCTAAAAAACTTCTTTTTAAATCATGTTCATTCTGTAAAGTCACTTTTCCCTAATTCCTTTCTTACTCATCAATGTTTTATATTTTTTGTAAATTTTGGGGATTTGTTTTTGGTTTTTTGTTGAGCATTTTGACAAAAGATGTGCTCATTCACAGCTGAACTGAAATCTTCCCACATCCAGGAAAAAAAAAAAAAAAAAAAAAAGTATTAGCCCCTTTACTACATGTTTAGGGAAAAAAACCCAGCTCAGATTCAAAAGTGGTTTTGGTGAAATAACATGAATAATGTCAGAGGAGTTGAAAATTATTTTTTTTAGGGAGGATTAATTTGCATGTGCCAAGTTATTTCGTGGTGCACGGTAGAAGTCACCGCGTAACTATAATGAAAGTACCTTGGTGAGGAATTTTTATTTATTAAACAATAGTCACAGATGCACATAGAATTTCACAGCTCAGTGATTACTATCTATTCCAATCTCATGAGAGAAAAACATCAAGAGTTAAAATAGCAGCCTCTGAAACGATGGCAGTTGAAGTTGCTGTGATCTCGGACACATGAAAATTCAGCCTCAGTAAGGAGATGGGGGAATTAGTAAACCCTGAGGTAGTAAAACTACGAATCTTTTAACCAGTGCAGCTGTAAAGCATGGAACAAATCTAGTTTTGGAGACAAAATATGACCTTAAAAACTAATATCATATGGGATTGTCACTAATCCCAACTATCTAATTCCTAAATTGTTTAGTTGTTTTATTTGCTTCCTATCATCAGGTACTTTTCTTCATGTGCTGCACTTCTTTTTGGGTGGGAAGGGGAAGTGTGTTGGTTTTTTTTTGTTTGTTTGCTTGTTTGTTTAGTTAGGTTTTTACTTATCAACAAATTGAAATTGCAGAGCTAGGTATAACCTAAGGACATTTCTATGCAGATCTCTCACACTCTAACCAGGCTACAAGATGCATGTACTTTTAGCACAGGTCACCTAAATTGTGCATCTCCTTAGGGACAGAACTTTTTCTTCTGTAGCATTTGTCACAGGAAAAACAATAATGAGAATATGGATATTTAAATATTTTTCCTATTAAACACATTATGCAAAAGCATTCATGTAATTAATAACAAAAATCAACAGCTGTGAAGCTTTTGCTATGAACCACTGATTCTTCTTTCTTTTGTTACTAAGTGAAGTACCTGCAAACTTTCTAAATGCTAAGCAAACACAAAAAGCCATATTCTACTGGAAAGAAAGCAAATAAGAAAAAATACTCTGCATGAAAGCACACAACAATTAAAAGCTCTCTGGAAAGTGAAGCTCTTGAGACAGAGAAGACATCAGGAAAGATTTTAACAAAGTGCACCGCACTAAGTTTGAGCCGAACCTGGACTTGAAAGAGACTAGCAACTCAGAATGCTGAACTACACAGGAAAGTTACTAATTTAGCTTGAATCAGCCACATGAGAACTAATAAGCAATGAACAGTTGGAGGTGGGATGTTTAACAGTGGTGACCACTGGATCAATTAGAAAACCACCAAAGACTGACTTATCTCTTCCTAAGATAAGAATTGCAAGGCTCACTTACCCTATCGCCTGCGCAGAAGAGGGAGGAATCATGTAGCCTGATGCACTGACAGTACCCTGAGGAAGCAAAACCACTGTTGCACTTGAACATGGGTTTAACTCAACTCAAAATTTAAGAAGCTAAAGGCAGATATTACAACCCTAAATCTATTGTTACAATATATATTAAACAAGTAAAATAAATGCATAGCACATTTCTACTTAGATAAAACTGGTTGAGGAAGGCCACTTCTCCATACCACAGCTCACTGCCCCTGTTTGTGAGACCATGCATTAAAAGGGAACAATAAATTAGAATTAAAAACAACCAGAAAAGACAACCCATTAATAAAAGCAAGAAAGTACTAATAAGAACAATTTGTATATTTCTGTATTTTCCCTTATAAGTTACTATAATTTATGCCAAACTTCTACTCTAGAAAATGCCTATTTCCATTTGCTTCTATTTTGAGTTTTTATTAGCCTCCACTATTAATTTGTACTGTTTGAAAGATGGTCCAATAAACAGCTATATAAGTAATAGGTGTTGCAAGAATGCCTGAAAACAGTTATGTCAAAGTCAAAAGTCCTCACAAATCCCATCAACCCTATAAAAGTGTAAGAGGCCCTTAAGATGAGCGTAAGTAGAGACAAATTCAAATAATTTCACTGTCAATACAGACAATGTAGCACCTTCCACATCCTGAAAAAGCAAAAGTTTTAAGTTACTAATCCAGAATTTCCCAAATTCATACAAATGCAGAAATTCTTAAGTGCTAAAAAAATAAATATATAATTATTAAAAAAATAAGCCACGGCTACACCTGTCAATTCATGTAACAAATTGATTTACTATATAAGGAAGCAGATGGACTGATACCAGCAAGATATTAGAATCCTCCATGTTTAAATACCTGTGTGCTGTCAGGCTGCCAGTAGCAGATTTATTTTCTTTAAAACAACTTCATACTGAATTAGAACATTTCTCAATAATACATTCAAAAAGAACATAGATTTCTCAATACATAAATTGTCTTTCTAACAGAAGGGACAGATATCTTTTACAGACCTTTAATTGAGCGCTAGACCCCCAAAGTTCTGAAGGTTCTTCCACACTGTGAAAGCAGAAAATGAAAGAATCCATTATGGTGGAAGGGAAAAAAAAAAAAAAAAAAAAAACACAAAAAAAAACAACACCCAAAAAAACCCCATTGGTTGTACTGAGCCTTGGGTGACATGCTTTAGCTTGAGGTGTCCCTGCCCAGTGCAGGGGGGTTGGAACTAGATGATCTTAAGGTCCTTTCCAACCCTAACTATTCTATGATTCTATGATTCGAACCACCTTTTCTGTGTGACACTGGCAAGTTTCTATTGTCAATGCAATTGTCAATAGAGAAAACATACACAGGCTAGATTGGTTTTTTTCTTAGCTCTGAAATAGCTTTACTAGAAAAATCAGCAGCTAAACAGACACAGTTGCTTGCCAAACCTATTTGCATGAATGGGTTATGTCTGATGAAGAACTGTAGTAGTTATGAGTTTGAAAACTTCTAAGGTGAAGAACTTGAATTGTTAATTCCTAAACCAGTAACGCAGTGGGCAAAAGAATGTTAAAATGATGAGGTGTTTTATGAAAAAGACAAATAAAATGTACTCCTTATTTGCACTAAGAAGAAAGAAAGAAACCTGTGAAACTATGCCTAATAATTAAAATCAAAGTGATCATATAAGAAATTAAGCACTTTGAATTTGACTCATGCTTCAAAGAGGTTGAAAGAAAAATCATAAGTATAATCAAGTTCTAGTATTTAAAATAATTTCTAAACATTTGCAATGCTTCTGAGATTACAAAACTTCAGTGATCCCTTCAGCTTCAGTGTTTTTCTCCTGACAGTTATGATTTCCAGTTGTAACTCATCTGTGAATTTTAACACAAAGGAGTCAACTTTCTCTGTGAAATCAAATTTGAGCACAACATGCCTCTTTTTTCAATCTAAAAGATACTAATTTGCCTTTGCAATTTGTCCTGAACTGAGTCTCTACCAGTCGGGTCACAGAATCTTCTAGTTCTGCCTCAGTTCCAAGTTCTAAGCATTCTGTACTCTATCAACACAAACGAAAAGATGTATAGGCAGACTGCTGCTGATTTGACTCTCTCCTACAGAGTTCTTTTTAATTTGTTTTTGGCTGTATTGTCCATTCTCAAGATGTAGAGGGAACATTGAACAATTTCTTTGAATTTATTTAGTTAAAATTACAATAAAATCAAAAAAACATGCTACTTGAAATTATTTCACTACAAATGCAGCAATAGTCAAAGATGTTCATTTTACTGAATGTACTTGATCTCCTCAGTACTAGCTAAAAGGAAGTTCTACAACTGTCCACAAACTAACGTTGATATGTACTAATTGTAAATCGGTAAGCGCTCTACATGACTTTTTCTTAGACTACTTAAGAGTTCAATGTAAAACACATAAGAATTTTGCTAAATAGGTAAGAATGCATACTAATGCCAAGCTTCCAGAATATTCATAATACTGTACATAAAAAATAAAATAATAATAAATTGCAATCTATGTAACTTTAAGAAACATGAGATGGTATTAAGAGTAATGGTATTCTGGATACCTCTGCCTACGTGATCTAGAAATGAAAGTAAAAATATGTAAATGGAGTTATAATACAAAAATTCCCATATGATTCATTTATTTAGAAGAAACAAATTATCCTGCTAAAGGGAAATTCCCATCACAAAGTTCCCATAGATAATGTAACATTTTGAATTCATTTTAATATCTCTCAGTGGTATTTTAATTTAAAGAATGATCTGTGGAGCCTGTATTTCTTTAGATATGCTTTATCCCCAAGATGAAGGTTTTTTTACAATTGCAGGTAAAGTCCATAAAACCAATACGTAGAATAAATACTCTGAAATTTTACTTTTTTTTCTGTCATTGTAGTTACAGACACACTAAGAAAGCCAATTTCTACAGTTTTAAGTCACGTAGACAGCCTGCAAATAGATTCTCTGTGTGTTTATTTACCAAGACTTGTGAGCCTTAAACTTTTGTGCGGCATTTATGGACAACAGCAACAAGAAATCATATGGAGTCATAAACCTTACAAATTAAAATAATAAGATTATTTTGTAGTTACAAAGTAAAATAAAAACCAAGTCCACAATATCATTAGGTATCATTAGGCAATTTATTCCAAAGAAAACTTCCAGTATTCTGCATTCCATTCCATTCTGCTGCTGGAGAGAAGAGCATGAAACAGTACATCACATTCAAAAAACAAGACTCCCTACAGAGAACAATCATCCATGAGAAGCATCATAATCTCAAATTATAAAAAAACTCCCAAATTATAGCAGCATGCACACTTCAACACCAGCAAATGAGAAAGAAAACACCAAAAACATCTTAGCTGCTTTCTAGGGAGCCTTCAGAAAATAATCCTGCATATCACAAAATTAAAACCAAAAATAATCTTTTCCCCAGTGTTTGTTGTTTTCTTCATACCTTGGTACATGGTACCTTTTATGACACCTGCAACAACTCATGTACTTTCGGCTAGAAGAAAAGTTTTTCATGGCTATTTATGCTGTACCAACAAGTCAATTATTCCTATCCGACTATAATAATAACCTTCCACAGCTTCTGTGACATGCAACCACATCCTGAAAGCTACATTTTGCTGAGGCTTATTGGAAAGTAACAGAAAGGAGAAGGACAAGAGAGCTACATAATAAAACCAGAAACAAGTACACCTGTTACCTAGAATTTCAGGAGTGAGCTTCCTATCATGTCATCTTAATTTTTCATGCACAATTTGACAGGTTCCCTCTCACCATAATTTAAATTGAAGATGTTAATGCCAGGAAAAGCTACTTAGTCACCAATAACTTGTAAACAAGCACTAGAACAGGTTATTTTAAAGCTCCACTGAATATGATATCTAGGCTTTTACAGAGAAAATGAAAGCAAAACTTAATTTTTTATCAGAATTCAAGATAATGAAGTTAAAATTGATGATTAAAATACCATTAGACAGCACTGACTCCTGGGGTTAACTTTCAATTAGTTCTCCTTATACAAGAAAGTAACACTAGCAAACACAAAGTATCAGACATGAAGGACACTTTGTATCAAAAATACTTTTGTATTTGAAGTATACAAAACCACACTTTATAAAATAACAGAATTTAACGCTGTTAAACTGTGGCATGCAGCATGGGCAACTGGCTCCCCCCTCTCCCCAGACTGTGTGTGCATGCAATGGCCTTGCAGGGATGACATTGCTGAGCAGAATGCTGAAGCTGTTACCATGAGCCCATTATTACCACACATGAAGGGAGAATGGACAGAGGATTACAATAAGTTTGATGGTCTTAAAACATTTAGAAGAAAAACGTCACTGCTTAATGGTATGATACAATCATATTAATATTTACAGAAGAGGTTCTGTTACATTAAAAGCTGAATAGCCACAAAGATTATATACTCTTGCTCTGTCCAGGCGATCCTGATTCAGTCTTTCATATGTAGTATATTGAAAGTAGAGATTCAGCCATCTGACACACCTGTGAAAACTACTGATCCTGATGATAACTAACAGGTCCAATTAAGTTTCTGCTCCAGTTCTACAACAGGCTCATAAAAAGGAACATAGGGTTGCTACAAAGCAGCCCATTCAGTCCATCTACATAAAGTTGTGAGCTCTAATTTGCCAAGTCCACTAAGTACAGTCTTAGTACAAAGATAAGCCAGACAGGAAAACTGTCATTATCACTACAAACTCAGTTAACAGCTGCTCGTGTTTGAAACAGCATTTGCACAAACACATCTGAAAGCAGTGTTCATGGCCATAGTAAAGGACAGTGCTGGTAAGAGGGGGCTACTTTGGATACAAAGAAAATAATGTAACTACATCTACTTTATCAAGGACTTTCAAACCAGAAGAAACATTAAACTCAACAGGTAAAACACAAAATAATGAATTCTACCTTATCGAATTTACAGGTGGGAAATTTGGAACGCAGCTGTGACATTCGGTTTGCAGTGCTCCTAATGAAACATATTTTCCATATGAAGAAACGTTACAGAAGGAGGACTAAGGCTGGTCTGCTCATAGAGAAAGGTCAGCCTAATGTAATAGGCTGTGCCTGATGCAAAACAGATATTACTCATTGTTCATTTGTCTGACTAGGTAAAGTCACGTATCACTGCCTACTAAAGCTTCTGTGACCTGAATCAATCCATTAAATATGTACAGGTAAATGTAAGTAACAGTAATTTATCTAAACAGCTAAACAATTCAAAGTTTATTCCCATTAGATTTTTGAAGTACGAAGTGTTCATTCCATAGCAAGAAAAGCATTGAAGTAGGTTCTACTATTTTTCTGTCTGTCCTGGATAGTGTTTAGTAAAAGGCTGAGTCTGTGCAAAATCTCACAGGCTCATCCCATGGTTAGGACATTTGTGGGTTCTACATATGCAGTCCATGTACCTGAAAACTCTTTTGCTTTTAAGAAGCCAATTTTACACTTCCAAAGTTCCTAAATGCACTCTGTTTTAATACTCTTATGCTAAATTTGGTTGAAATCAAGTCACCGGTTGATAAGCTGCTGAGAAGGGATGGAGTACACCAAGAGGCATTCAGAGAGTACACCAAGAGGCATTCTGTCTCAAGCCTTGTTTCCTCAGCAAACAAGTTCCTTGAAGTCATAAACTACTGTGTTCATCACTTGACGTACACAGTCCTGTCATCATCCAGTCCTTTAACAACTCCTCTCCCTTATTAACCTGAAACAACTAAACCCAGCTGAAAACTACCAATCTAACTGTGAGACTGGGCAAACTGTTGGTGCTAGTAAGTGCTTTGTCTTCTTTGATTAAATAGGAAAGGGGCCTTCAATTCTAAGTCAGGAATCCACTCCCTCATCTGATTTCCACAAATTTGGAATAGGCTCAGAGCCCACTAAAAATACACATTCCCCATATGGCATCACTCCATGAGTCATCCTGCTTGGATAAGAATAAAACTTACCTTGCTGCTGCAGAAAATGTAATTCTCCATTGGAGGAGAAGACCTTGCGTTAAATCTTGTGAAGGTAAATAAACAGCATGACAGAAGAAACAGTATAGCTACATAGTAGTCCTTACTCATTTGCTTTAACTTACGTGGCCATATAAGCCAAAGACTGTAGCCCTCCCAAACAATCTCGAAGGTTAATTGGAATGAGAATGGAATACAGTATAGAGCACTATATCCTTTTGTAGTTCTAATTTTTCCCCTACAACAATAGAAATGACATTTTTAGCTTCCCTTTGCATCTAATGAATACACCAGGACATTCCAAGAACAAACCAGACTACTATTTTTCTTAGCTGTGTTTACTCAACTTTTGTTTACCCAATTGAATATAGCTGGGGAGTTTGAATTCAGTGTGACGTATTTACTGACATTGGTACACAGGATACTCTAGAAGACATTAAGTGCTGAAATAAAGCAGTTGCTTTGCACTCACCATGTATAACACATTTCAAAGGCACACACAGTGCACAAACAGAAGCTTACAGACAAAAATCCCCAACTGAGTATTTTCACATGTGTTGGAGAAGCTGATTGTATTCCCTGTCAGAGTAAATCAATATTTATATCATCTAAGAAATATGACTAATACTAGCATTTACTGAATAAGAAACAATTTTAGATCAAATGTAATAAAAGTAACACAAGTCAGGTAATAAACACAGGGTAAACAAAAGATACTTTTATTTCCTTTAGGCTTCTGCAATCAGATAGATTTCTAAGTCACTGAAGATGTTCTGTGCTTTCTAGGATGTTCAAAACTTAATCACCATGTATTATTCTTCCCCTCAGAACATTTACAAGCATAAGGCAAATACGTGCAGGGGCTGAAGCTAGAAAATGACTTACATAAAAAAGCAGATGCTGGGAAGCAAAGACATTCGTGGTTTGGAGATTTGGATTCACTATTCTCACTAAAGGGCCTTGACATACTGTGATTTTCATTGTTCGTGCCTTTCAAGTTCATTGTATTTAAAGATGACAGTACATAGTGTGTGTGGGAAAATCAGCCTCAGTAGATGCACAAACAGCCAATCAAATCTGCAGACAGCAGATATTTTTGGATGCTACTACACTATAGTGCCAGAAATTTTGCAAAATTCTATAACTGTTGTACACATCCTTTACTTGGCATGCCTTTCTTTTTCTTCCCTGACTGCCCTCTCTGCAGAGACCAAGGTTCTATGCAATTATATTTCTACTGATTTTCAAATCCGTGTACTACTTTGCAGCTAAATATACAAAGCTCTTAGCTGAACAAAAACATTCTTGAGTAGCCATGTTTCCTTCTGTAGTCTAGGTAGTTGTTGGCATGTGTACCTAGTCAGTCCAAAAAATTTACCAATCTGATGAAATGGACCCTTTCCTACTGAGAAAATTAGAAGATGACTTCAGGATATGCCACTTCTTGACAAGATATTTGATGCTTCTATACAACTTCTCCAGCTGAATGAGGCGTCTTCTGTACACCATCCAAATCTCACATGGCTCACCGCCACATAACAAGCATCACAACTTCCAACACTTTTGATACGGCAGAGAACATGATTCCACATCAACTCTGTTTATACCTCTGTATATTTGACTACACCAGATTCCAGCCCTCAAAGTCCTGGCCTGCTTACAGGCTCCACAAGTAAATCTACTGGTAGGTGAAGACTCCTTTGGAACCATATAACTGTGAAGAGTCTTAAAATAAGAATTACTATATGAGAAGATTAGGCCCTAAAAGCAACCCTCTTGAAGTTCAAATTGAATCCTAGTGCTTATTGTAAGGTCACTTATTAGAGTATCCAGCATGCTGTGTAGAAAATGCATCCTAATTTGACATTTGTTGTAACCAATGAGGTGTCAGGCAGTGCTCCCCAAGAGAGGCTTTTGTTGCAGTTGATGGCAATTTGTCTCAAATTTGACAGAAATATCCCTGCATAGCTGTGGGGTTGGGTTTTTTGGTTGATTGCTTTTGGTTTTGTTTTTTTCTCTATTACCCCACAATTCAAGTCAGTTTATATTCTCAGTCACTCTTCCATGCCTAAAAGCTGCAAAGATTTTCCTTTCAAATGTCGCCTGAGATCTAGTAAGTAATAGAACCATGATTTTTTTTTTTTTTTTTTAATATTTACTTAAAACCTTCACTGTACTTTGGAAGTTTTCCCCATATAAGATCCAGTAGTGTTCAGTTAAAGAAAATCAAACAGGGCTTTAACATCCATAGTCAGCAGAACTTCCACTGCCTTTACAGCATTTACTGTACACATGGAGAAAAGAAAAATAAATCTGGTGTTAGTCAGGTCCTACGGGACTTGAGAGAGAAAACAACTTCTTAAAACATCTGGTGGTACATATAAGTGGAAAGTTGGTGCAAATACTCACTCAGAACATTTCAGTCAATGCAGCTTTCAACAGAAATGCCAAATGGGACCAATACTTCACCTCCTTTCATGGTTGCTGCTGTTTCGTGTTACATTTGATGAATAAAACAAAACACATTTTGGTAACAGTCCTACATCACTGTAAAGACCCCAAAATACTAAACCTCCAAGAGAAAATTTAAGACCTCACTTCGAGTGTTGTGTACAGTTCTGGCATCCTTAACATAAAAAGGACATGGAATTGTTGGAACAAGTCCAGATGAGGGCCATGAGAATGATCAGGGGCCTGGAGAACCTCTCGTGTGAAGACAGGTTGAGAAAGTTGGGGCTGTTCAGCCTAAAGAGAAGATGCGTGGAGACCTCATAGCAGCCTTCCAGTATCTGAAGGGGGCTTACAAGGATACTGGGGATGGACTCTTCATTAGGGACTGTAGTGACAGGACAAGAGGTAACAGGTTAACACTTAAACAGGGGAAGTTTAGATTGGATATAAGGAGGAAGTTCTTTACTGTAAGGGTGGTGAGGTGATGGAATGGGTTGCCCAAGAAAGCTGTGAATGCTCCATGCCTGGCGGTGCTCAAGGCCTGGTGGGACAAAGCCTTGTATGACATGGGTTAGCGTGAGATGTCCCTGCCCATGGCAGGGGGGTTGGAACTTGATGATCTTGAGGTCCTTTCCAACTCTAACTATTCTATGATTCTTTTTAATTGAGAGAATTAGAGCTAGAAATCAGAGTCCGATATCCAGAGGAGGAACAGTATTTCACCAAAAAGAAACAAAAGCAAACCCAGAAATTAAATATCTAACACCATAAGAGGGGACACCTGCATAGTCAGGACCCTGATTTCTTGCAGCGTCTGAAATAGATGAGTTAATGATCATGACTGATGTCACTAAAAGAAAGCGGAAAGATTTGGTTTTAAATCTTTTATAATTAAAAGAACACACAAGCTAGATGAAAAAGTACATCTCACTGCTTGTTCATTTCAGGTAAGTTCCTTAATCAGCATTTGCTTCCAGTATCCACTTCACTACTGAATACAAGGCTAGATACAAAATTTTGTACTTTGCCTTTCAAATCTTTCAGAAACATTGACCATTAATTAGTCTGCTCCAATGCCTCCTTATTTCCAAAATACACCACAGTATTGATTTTCAGTTTGGTGCTTCCTTTCAAAATAAAAGGTAGATTCTGCCTCTTTTTCCAAATAGTCAGTCTTCACTCTATACATTTATCGTTTTATGATGACTTCCTTTCAAGCTGCCTCTTTCTCTTACATACCATACATTGCTATGTAGACAACATGCTGACAGCATTTAGTTTTTTATGTGTACCTCAGTACACCCCACACTCTCTTCTACTATATTCTTAATCCTTTTATATATATATAAACATATCTTTGGACTTTCTGTGTAGGAAAACTACTAGTAACATCCTTAGTTTTCTTACTTCTTTTTTTGAAAATCAATTGATTCATACACTTTTTTGATCAGCTATGCTGGTCTTTTACACACTACCAAGAAGTACATACATAGTCTAATCAGACTTGATTACTGTCTGAATAAGGTACTGCACAGTTCATTTATTATTAGTTTTCCTGCTGGAGTCCTCATGTATTGCCGTGCCCTATTTAATAATTTCTCCATTTTTAACTCTTTTAACCTATATCCCACCTACAGATACAGCTCTCCTCAGTAGAAATTTCAGCACCTCCTGCTGTGTTGGATGTCATTTCCTCAAGCTCTGTAGCTTTGGAAATAAACCTTCAATGCAGTTTACGTAGACTGCCAACCTATGTTTTCATGGACCGGCACAGTGCTGAGAAGAGGCTCAATAAATGATACAGTCATGGGATTCATTACAAAGTCAGAGGAGCTCTTTGTCATTTAAGTAGACAGGACAGCCTGACATTAAAATACGGATCATTAAAAGTGAATTTCAGCCTCAGCATTCACTGTACCAAAGCATCTGGAGACAGTCTAATTTATATTGAAGTGTCTTAGAAAATATTTGAGCTTCTAACTAAGTACAGGGGATTTGGTAAGTAAAAGGCTGCCATTTTTGTATCACTACCTACTTAAGAAGAATTTATTTTCGTGAATTCCCACAGTACATCCCATCAGTGGAGAAACCTTGGACCAAGTATCATGGACCATTCCTATTAAGATCTATTATTTCAGAAAATATTGAAAACTCCTTGCTTTGGCAAATTGTCCTACAGTAAGCTCCTGCGTATTCTTACTTTACACATTCATCACTTCTATCTAGATACAAAAATAAAAAGGCAAAGTCAGAGTCTAAGAGAAGCAGAAGACATTCACATGGTCTGGATGGAAGAATCCAGATGATAGCTGGACCATGGAAGTACCTTTCCCAGACTTTGCAGAGCAAATTTAAAGGAGAGATTTGTTCTAAATAAAATACAGGTTTACTGTTTTTGTCTATTCTGAAAGGGTGATGTTATTTATGCAATGTTCTTCATTCTTGAACCTCACATTTCATTATTACATGGTAACTTCTTGGATCATTAGGACTGTACAAAGATCAGATAAAGGAAAAACTTCAAACCCTTCAGTAAAGAGATCACAGTCTAGCACAAAGAACCCTTATAGACTGGCAGTCAGGTTTTCAGAATGACTTGAAAACAACTAAAATCTGTTTCCTTAATGCTTTCCCTTTTTCTTTAAGAGAAAACAAGGCAAATAATAAGATGTAGCTACACACAAGAAACACCAAAATCTTTGATTCCAACCTTAATTTGCACTTGTGTAAATCATGAGACATTTCCCTGGGAATTCGTATTTTAAAATATTTTAATTTTATGGTCAATTATCTGTTTAGAAATATATCCATACGTACACAGGTTTGTGATACTGACAGAAATGTAATGTAGGTTAACTCCATGATCAGAAATAGAGTCCTGGGGTTTTGGGGACTTTTTTTTTCAATAAGGGATCATCCCTATTCTCTTTCATAACTCACTCCGTCTTCTCATAGTCATTTCTCTAGGAAGTTATTTCCAAATGTTTTAACTATTAACCTTAGTTCAAATGCTTGGATAATACTAATTAAAAATTACAAAAACTAGCATATTACCTTTCAAGGCAGCACCACATTAGGAACAGCTTAACATGCTAAACTAGTAATTCCTGCTGCTAGAGTCTCAGTATGTTTTTAGGGAGTGGAGAGACATATCACCATAAAAATAGCTTTAACAACAGCTGCATGGATCTTTAAAATAAAGTAAGTGTAGTGACAAGAGTCTGCCATTGACATCAGCTCTATTTTCACTTCACAGTCAAATGAATAGTGGGAATCAGTAAGACCTGGCTAGTTCAAGCACAGTTGTAATTCAAGAAGAACTCTTAAAAATTCAACTTAAAGAAGCTGTACTTCTGTACTTTGTTTGAGAGTAGAAGAATATGACCTTAAGGAAATATGATGTGCTATTTAACTACACAGGTATTCAGTTAACAGCACAATTTTAATGGTAAGCTTTTGTATTTAGCAAATGGTGGAGCACAAAAAATACCACAAAATCACTGTGCCAATCACTTTACAGTTCAAAGGTAAACCTTACACTTTTTACAACAGTATCAGCTGTTGTCAAGATACAAAACATATGTGAAAGCAAATAACATAATGCAATTAGTTAATTTTGGTAGATTTGCACAAATGTTACCAAAGCAGACTTTGTTCCAAGTACATCACAAAATTACAACAAAAAAATACTTCAGCAAATTCCTGAATATGCAACTATATTACTTTTTATTTTCAATACCACTTATTTCTATATCACTGAACAAAGGAAGAAGATAAATTGTTCAATATTTCTTCTTGAAGTGTTGGACAGAATGACTCCCTATTGATTTTCCTGCTGCTGTTCTGCTGAAGGTACAATTGAAAGACATGTGAGAATTTTACTTTTCTAAGGGAAATAAACATTTAGACACTGAAACATAGAACAAGGCCTTGGAGGTAAAGTAGCTGAAAAACACAGTACAAAGTAAATCAGTAGCCTTAACACTGTCTAACTGAAAGTATTTAATTGAAATTTGAACATCTCTATGTGCACCAGGTACAGATGTGATCCGTTATCAGTAGCATTAGAGATTTTAACTGACTTAGTCCAAAGTAGCACAAATAATTCTCAGCTGGCTCTTACGTAACTTCAGTATCTACAGCAGAGTATTCACCGCAGTACAATTTGCAGTGCAGGTAAGCTACTCCAGTATGTACTAATGTCCTAGGCAGCTTCCTAGCCAATACAAATTTCTGGGCTATTCAGCGTGCCTGATCAAGTTTTGCATATCTTGGGCAGTAGTGCAGGCCTGTCCTACCACTTCTAATTCTGGTAGGACTATTAATTACAAAGAATTGTAATAAATAGCTGAAATAGAAATGAAATTTCCTGTCCTATGCCCTGATCCTTTTCGAAAGTACTTGTAAGCACTATTTCTTCTAAATATCAGTGAGACTGATAAAACATATACAAAGTTGTTTTAATATCAAAAGCATCAAGACCTGCATTTTCGTTAAAAAATGTCTTTTTCTATGATACTTATTGTGTAAGAGTAGAAATTTATTTTCTTTTTTTTTAATTTACAAGTGTGACTTCATAGCTGTTGCGGTTAAATGTAGTCAATACTTGTATACTACTCTTAATGAGTTGCTAGTAACCCAGACTCCTAAAGCACAGCTGTGCTTTTGGAATCAAGCATGCAAGACCCATAGATTTCAGTTACCAGAACTGCATTGCTGCTTCTCCACCTTTTTTATTTTACATTTCTGGCACATCAAGTTAGAAGTTAGTAGGTTTTTGGTTTCGGGGTTTTTTTTTTCCCCTTCTCTTCCCTCCATGCTTTTCAAAGGAGTCCTGTGTGAAGAGATAGTGTTTGGTGGCTCTACCAAGCAGCTGGGATACCCTGGTACCTACTGGAGTTTAGCTGAGAATGTGGATTGAAAGGGTAAATCAAAGCCCAGCAGACTATGATTTTTAAGACTTATGTTGCTCAGGGATGTTTTCCCCCTGTCCTCTTGGAAGATCCGAGGCAAGTTTGCTTATCAATGCACAGTTCCAGAGAAACAAGCCTTAGCAACAGGTGTTAATGAGTCTTGACCACCAAATTTTCAAGAGTTTTGGGACCAATTTGCACACATTATCCTTAACTCCCATTCGACTGTATGTGGAAAGGCTTCTGTTTAAGCACTGAGAAATAGTCATACTATGCATAGCCATTTTAAAATAGTTTTTATGTTTACAAGAAATTCTGCTTTTTTTCCCTGCTTATAAGAAAAATATTTCCCCTTCCTTGTTACACTGACAGGCTAATCATGAACTCAGTCGTTAATGAAGCTCAGTATACACAGCACAAAGTTCAGAGTATCACCTTCAGGCATTCACAGCAGAAGCAAATGGTTAATTCTGAAAAAAGAACAGTTTAGAAATGGGATGAAGGAATTCTATCACAGCCTTTCCCAAATACATATGTATTTATTTTTTAATATAAATTGTCCAGGCACTTCTAAAAGATTCAATCTCTGTTTTCACCAACTGACTATATTTTAAACACCTTATAGTGCACAGTTAAGGGTATCAATATTTGTCCCAGGATAAAGGATACTAATTCACATATTTGAGCAGCATGACTGAGTAGAAGCTGTTCCTGCCTGTGGTATGGGGTTGAAACTAGATGAGCTTTAAGGTCCCTTCTAACCCAGTCCATTCTAGGATTTTGTGATTCCTTGGGTCTTTTTTTGCACTTACCACCACCACAGCAAAACCACAAACCCCCAGTTATGTCTGTCTCCAGCTATAGGTTTGCTTTGCCAAATTCTTTGAGTAGTCAGGTCCATATCAGGAGCACAGCACTAAGCACATAGAATAGAAATGGGGGCAAGAAAGCAGAAGTTATCAGAAACTGAAAAATTAGTTGTGCACCAAAATCAAATGTTTTCAGCGAAATTTCTCTTTTGTTTCTACATAACCACTTCCAACTTGCCTATGTTTTTCTGCAGCTTAAGATGTAACAAAAGAAAAAAAAAAAAAGCCTAAACTGAATATATGTTAAAATTAATTTCTTAATTTCCAGTTATTTTTCTGTCAAATGTGGAATTAAATGTCCTGTCTTTAACTTATACTGTCTCATCAAGCAATAACAATATTTCAGTGGCTTCACACAGAAACAATACTAACAAAACTATCAGTAACCTGTAAAACAATTCTTAGATTATTCTAGACACTTCAGATAGTTGCAAAAGTTCTCTTGGGTAATCAACAAACCTGCTTACAAGCAATATTAGCTCTTCATCTACATTGGTTTCATTTAGAAAAAGCAAGTTTTGATAAAAGCAAACCCAAGCAATACCGATCAATACTGGGAAAGGGATTCAAGCACATACTTAATTTTCTAGAAAGGCATTGTAGGGGTTTTTTGTGGTGACAGAAAGGACGTTATTTGTAATGTGGGTTCTTACTTCTCCAGTCTGCATAGAGGAACATGCATCAGTTTGCAGCATACCAAAAAAACCAAAAGTTGTGGGGAGCAGAAGGGAAGGCACAAAACAATCTTTCAAAGGAATAAATGCAGCAAGCTGGCTGCATCATTTTGAATAAGCTGTTTGCCTGAATAAATCAGGGAAAAGTCTTCTATGTGCAGCACTTTCTTGAGTGTTTGTTTCTGATCAGATCTCCACTGTCCAAAACTCAGACTTAACGAACATTAAATCATTTTGGTTGCCAAAACCTGATCCTGATATAACAACTTGGTCATGACCTGTGGCCTTCAGTTGGCTGGGACTAGGCTACTGCAATCAGCTAATCCCTACATGGATATTTGTCCTTGAATCAATGCATTTAAAAATCAAGCTTGAATGTGGAATGACACCATCTCAATGGCAGTAAAGAGGGAATGAAGAGTAATTAACTTTTTGGTGCAGTTTCATTTAATTCCATTTGCCCATACGAAGGGTACTTATATGTACTAATCTATCACTATCATTATTTCAAAAAGACGGCGTCTTTCACCTGTATTCACAAGAAGCGCTACTACTGTCCTATGGTATGTTTTGTTATGTTATGTTATGTTATCAAAAATTATTGATATAAATATGTGCGTGATTTTGGTGTAATGTACATCATACAAGTGCTCTTTTACAAATGCCTTTCAAGACACATGTACTGCAAATTAACGTATAGATCTAAGTTCATTACTTATTATTGCTTATTTTAATGCGACATTTATTCTTAATATGTTATAGCATGTCTGTATTGGGCTCTTCCATTTAGTAAGAAGAAAGCGACACCACTAGATGTCACTACAAACAGACCATTGTGCATCGCACGGTCCTAATACTGAATTTGCAGAGTATCCTGCTCTATTACTATGTATATATATTGGTTTTTAAGTAACAATTAAAGGAAAGGTATTTTCAAGTCATATTGACTTGCTCGTTTAATTGAAGATGAGTAATTGCTGAATTTCATATAGATATTAAATGCCAGTATTTGGATTGAAGGAATGATTAGTAAAATGACTGATGATAAGAGTTGAAGGACTGGGGTGTTTACAAAAGCTACCACTATCTTATTTATTAGCTGATAATGTCATGCATAACCAGTCAGTTTATTATTATTTCTTAAGAAAGCATTGTAAATATCTGTCTCATTAGAGAGCAGAAGACAGATTAATGCACATATGCTGCAACATTAATTAGAGAATCAGATTTTGCAGAAGATTGATAATTTGGTAGTGACACTTGTAGCTGCAATTAATTGTCTTTTCTGGAAAACTTCTGATGAGACAAAACAAAAAGAAATCACAATAATGACAAGATCCAGCTTGAAGTGGAAAGAAGGAAGAAACTATCTTCAGCATAAGACTAAATGGCTCTCCACAAATCAGAATTTGCACTATGATTTTGCAATTATATTCCATTGTCTGCACTGACTTCTAATGGAGGAGAAGAAAAATCAGGCCATACAAAAAAAAACCCAACTTAGTTTTAGCACAGACAAACAAAGGTTCCAATCAGTAATATAAGCAATCAGCAGTTAAAATGTCCTTAATAATAGGAGAGCGGCAACAGAATAATGGTAGGAGAAAATAACTATTCAAATTACCATGCTCAACTGACATTTAATAAATTCATATGTAAAAAATGACATTTAGAGATCTAGATGATAATGCAAATAAGGTCTATATTTATGAGGGGGTGAAAAAACAGCTTCTAATATCGAAGATAAGAATATCCTAGGTTTTGGTACCTGGCAAAAAATATTGAAACTTGCTGATGGATAGTGATCTGGTGCAGTACTGCAATTATACACTATTCTGAGTTAAATGCCATGGATTCTCCATCTGCTCTTACTGTCATTGCAGAAATAACTTTCTAGCATTGGCTCACTCCTGTTTATCTGCGTCACCCTCTCGACATGAGCTATTTTTTCAAATATAAAATGGTCCAATAGGCAAAAATTATCTGCTGTAGTCTATGCACTGGAACACTGTACTGTGCCAGACAGAGGTTTGGCTCCTGAATTTCCTATAATTAATTAAGTATGTGGATGTCTTAGTCTACCTATGGATGTATATTACACATTTCTATCCTTCCTAACTGTTTCCACTATAGCATGAACATTACAATCTTTAAGATCATTTTCTGCGTCTGGAACAGTACTCAGATTTATCACAGGCTTTTTGTGCTGCCTTTTGCTAGCCACAAAAATGTATGAGGAACATTTTCAGCAACAAAGTAAAACTTATTTTAGTTAGTATTCAAAATGCAGCACATAATGGTGGTACTACCCTTCATCCACTCTTCTGTCTTGGAGCAAGGAAGCCAAAGGAATTCCATTTGGCCAGATCACAGTTTTGTCTCACACGATATTTTCCCTATGAATATTTCTTTCATTTAAAAAAAAAGGTTTCACTAGCAACAATTTTGTCCTCACAGCATCTTTTTGCTAAATGGGACTAGAGAGCTCATGGTACTTGGCAATCGATTAATATATTCTAAATATTACTTAATTGAATCTCATATTTAATTATATTGTCTCTCAAAATATCTATTAAATATTTGCCCTGGCTTATAGAAGGAGCTGCCTTTGCAGACAGAAACCATTAGATCATTTATTTATTATATATCTTTGATGGAGAACAAGACAGAGCTATCAGTTTTCTATTTCTGCTTTATAACGTAGCTAATGCCTATACCGCATTAGAGAGCCATGATCTACTAGCAAAAGCTTAAAATCTTCTGTTGGCACGACATAAAGCTTGGAAAAGAAAGAATTTGAACCCTATTTTTGAAAATGTCAAAGCTATGCGGAGTGGTAGGGAAAGAATTGGGTTAGACATTTCAGAGAAGCCTTAATTCTGTTCCCTTGCTTATGTGTTTTATTATGTATTTTTAATTACATGATTATTCAAGATTGCTCCACACAGCACTGGTTTCACTCAGTGACAAGATCAGAGAATGCAATTATAGGGTTAGAATGATGGAAAAGAAAGGTTTGAGAAGGGTACTGTATTTCTATGGGTGTCAACAGGAAGAGATCTTGAAGAATGTGTTAGTAGAGTATGCAAAGATGAAGTTCTTATTCTTAAAATTAAACTACATCAGATATTTAATTATCCCTCCAATTTGCTTCAGACACAGATAAACATATGCAGTTGACCAGTGTCTTTGTTTTTAAGGAGTCCAAATTGATTTTCATATTTATGCAGGACTGGAATGAAGATTCTCGCCTGATCCAGAATAGATATGCTACACAATGGCTTCTTCATGCAGCTATCGTATCACTCATTAACTGTAATAGCAGTAGATTTTGATTGTTGGCCTTCAATTTCTTCTTCATAGCAATTCCTTTAAACACAGAACTTCAAAAGTACATAGCTGACATACCGCAACTATTGTATGTAATGAAGTCAATACAGTTTATATATCCTAATTGAAGCCTTCCCTCATGCTTCCTCCTCTAGGTCAGAAGCCTATTTGCAACTGTTCTGTTTGCCCTGTATGTAGATCTATCTACAAGTCTGTGTGACTTAAAGGAGGAACAAAACGTACCCTGTTTGCTTCACAACCATATATATTGCAAGACTCTTTGGTATACAGCACAAAGTATTTAGTGGTTTGTTTGTTTGGGACAGTTCAATAAAAAGAGTAAAATTATCATAATGGTAACCATTCTGCAAGTACTTGAAGGAATATGATGAGCAGCGTCCAGTCTATAAATAAGTAACATCTATGTGACGAGGTGAAATAGACCATCACCCTTTCCAACAAGCCAGAACAGACTGCTTCAGATGTGTAAGAACTGAAGCAGCCCTTTGGATGACACTGGTCTTGATCTAGAGAGAAAAAAAAGTTTATGAAAACCAATGATGCACAATAGAGCTTGGGAATAAAAACCCAAACCCAACCCAATTTCATTATGGCTCTCAGAGAAAGGGAGCCACTGGAGAAAGCTGCCATCTGAACTACTGCTTTTTTGTATCCAGACATCATGTAGCTCTGATGTACAAGTCAGAGCTGTGCTCTTGCTTGCCACAGGTTCACGGGGTACAACACAGAGGTAAATCTGAGAAAAGCACTTTCCCCAAGACAGCTGGTGTACTCAAATCAATAGCAAAACTTGGTAGGACCTTGTAGCAATACAAGGCTCTCCTCCAGCCCTCAAAAGGGCTCTCTTACTTCTCCATACACTAACAATTTGGAATTAATTTATTTCCTTTCTAATCATAGACAGTCCTTTAAATAGTGTAGGAATGGCCTTCAGTTACTATTCTCCAAGCATAGTTGCTTTCTTAGTAAAAAACAGTAACAGGAAATTGCTGGAACTTTATCTGTACAGATTTACAGATGCATATGGGTTACAGGATTCAGGTGGTTATGATAATTAAGAGTTCATACAGCTACCATTACTCTGGGAAGTGCAGAAGTAAGGACTGATTTGCAGTGGAATAGTCAAATACATAATTGGCTTTACTTGTGTTTTTAAAACTATACGGTTTAAAAAACAAAACAAAGAGACCACAAAAAGAGACCCCTCTACCCCATCCTTGGTCTTAGCCAGAATTCCACAAGATGCCTGGAAACAGATTACTCTGTCTCAGCCTATAATACAAATTCTATTCTCAAAACTGTCCCTGAGAAGAATGGTGTCATTGTTCATGGGGGTTTTGTTTGCAAAGAACAGATAGCTTTGTTTAGCACCAGTCAGTGCTGGGTAATAAGTGACAGCAATTTCATCCACTGTTGGGTTAAAGACATATAGCTCCTTTTATACTGTATTTTTTTAGACAGACTCCTGATTTATCTATTAAAAAATAAAAGTGACATTTTTTAGCTTTACACTTAGGTATATGAAAAATACAAAGATGTTGTGCATGGAGTCAAATATTAATCTTAGATTTTCCTCAGGGAAAATTTATTGTAATTAAATCTTAAACAATTTTTTTTTTTTTTAAAAGCCTAACCCTTGCATCATACTCAGCTCACAAGTCTTCTCATTGTACACTTGAAATTGCATCCTCTTAATAGAAAAGACAGTTCCAGTTTGTCAGATCACAAATGTTAATTAGACCTTCAAAATACACATTTGAGTCTCAGATAAAAAAACCCATACCAATATATAAATCAAAACAAAGTAATCAATACAGCTGCCATAATATTTGTGTCATTCATTTCAGTATCTAGATAAAAATCTCAGATAAAATCATCTCAAAATGAAGTAATCAACATCAATCATTTAAATAACATTGAGAAGCTTTCAGACTGCATAAGACTCATGACTAAATTGATTAAGTGGGAACTTCAGGCATACCATTTAATTGCACAAATGAGCCCCAGCCTGTTTGTTGGTGTTTAACTTAATAATTTGTTATTTCCACGTATTAATAAAGCAGTATTCAATGAACTTGAAACTCCTGAAATACAGTCTGCAAAATCTGTAAATCACCTTAAAAACCGTACACTCGAGGCTAAAGACCAGAAGAATTAAATTTCTGTGAAAAAATGAACGTTACAGCACATTACTAGTTAAGTAATCTTCCTTAACTTTATATTTATCTTCTGCCTTCTGCTCACCGCTCCTTTTGTGCTTCTGGGAAGTGCGCTTTCCAAAAGGCTGACATTTTGCCTGTTTCAGTTTCTGGTCAAAGAAACGTTAAATCTCTTTGGGATCATTCAGTGTTACAGTCTTTCAAGGCACATTAATACTCAGTTAAGAAATATCCATTTTATCAGTATTTACCAACAGGGAAAGAAAGAGTGAAGAACCTATTTCACTTGTACAGAGTTCAAAGAGGGCAAGCCACACAGCTCAGAGTACGGGATTTCATCTCAAGATCAGTGACTTGGATCTAAACTCTATCAAAACAAAAAGTATCTTTTAATGTGTTGAATTATAATGCTAACAGAACATGAGCAACAAGTGTTTATCAAGTAGTCCTTCAAGTACTTGGAGATACTAAAGGAAGCTTTCCAACCATACAAAGTTGTAAACAGCATTCTTAATCAGGTTATCCAAAACCTAATGGTAGCCTTTACCACAGATCTCATTGCTGAAATTCCTCTCAGAGGATGAAGCTTCATTTTTTTTTCCTGTCATCACTGTCAATGTCTTTTGCCTTAGAAATCCACAAAAGGATTACTAAAGCTTGCAGCTTTACCATCAGAGTTATAGTTTGTAAGTTTCACTGCTGACTATGAACACAGATGTGCAACTTATCTGTGAAGTGACATCATTAGTAACAGTATAGAATCATAGAATCATATAATAGGGTTGGAAAGGACCTGAATATCATCCAGTTCCAACCCTCCTGCCACAGGCAGGGACATTTCACACTAAACCATATCACCCAAGACTCTGCCCAACCTGGCCTTGAACACTGCCACTGATGGAGCATTTACCACTTCTTCAGCAGACATGTTCCAGTGTCTCACCACCCTCACAGCAAAGAGGTTCTTCCTTACATATAACCTAAACTTTCCCTGTTTAAGTTTAAACCCATCACCCCTTGTCCTGTCGTTACAGTCCCTGCTGAAGAGTCCCTCTGCAGCAGCCTTGTAGCTCCTTTCAGATACTGGAAGCTGCTATGAGGTCTCCACACAGCTTTCTCTTCTCCAGGCTGAACAGCTCCAACTTTCTCAGCCTGTCTTCATACAGGAGGTGCTCCAGCCTCTGATCATCCTCATGGCCTCCTCTGGACTTGCTGCAACAGCTCCATGTCCTTCTTATGTTGAGGACTTCAGAACTGCACACAGTACTCTAGAGGGGTCTCATGAGAGCAGAGCAGAGGGTAGGATCACCTCCTTTGACCTGCTTTTGATGCAGCCCAGCACACTGGGGGTTTCTGGGCTCAAGCGCACACTGAAGCTGGCTCCTGCTGTTTCTCATAGATCAATAAACCCCAAGTCCTTCTCCTCAGACTGCTCTGAATTCACCTTCCAAGCTGTAGCTGTGCCTGGGATTGCCCCAATCCAAGTGTAGGACCTTGCACTTCGCATTGTTTAACTTCCTGAGGCTGGCATTGGCCACCTCTCAAGCGTGTCAAGGTCCCTCTGGATGGCATCCAGAGTATTAAGTATCAGAGTATCAAGTATCTCTCCTCTTGCCATGCAATTTACATTGTCTGCCACTTTTTTAAACCCAGGCTTTCAGGCAAGTTTTCAAAAGAACACGAACTATTGGAAACTGCAGACTACCATAGTCCTCAGAATTCATTCTTTTATTTAGGGCTGCATATGGGACACTATGTAAAATTCCACATGAAGTGTATGACCAGCTCCAAAAAACCTCCTCTCCTGTATTGAGTCACCATAACAGACTATTTTGAACATTTTTGTTTTTCAACCTATTCCTTAATGATCTGATTGAAATGGTATAATTTAATCTATAGTAATGACATCTTTATTAACACTTAGATCACACCTCAGAGTTACACAAAAGTTACTCTATTAGACTAGGGCAGATACAGACTTTCTAATTTATACTTCCAGTATAACTTTATGCCTCTTTGAAAGATGAATATATAACATTATGCTTTTTTTATTCTTGCCCATACCTTCAGAAAAGCAAGCATATTACTCTATATTTTCATTTTATGATCTTTGTCATGATGAAATTTTTCTTTTTTGTTACAACTAAAGCTAATTAATGCATAGTTAGTTTCACCTTCGTATGTAAATTTCTTAATTTAAACAAATATCTTTGGAACCATCACAAAAAATCATACAACATAATGCTTCATTCCAGGATCAAAATACAGGGAAAGAAGTAAACCATAATTAAGCACTGTCCTATCACTCAGGTGTTCTGGTGAGCACTCTGTTTCAGAAATGGCAGTCACAAAAATGGAAACCTTGAAGTTATTCATAGCACAAACTTTTTATTTGTCCACCAAAGTATGTCATGCTTGAGGATTGCTATATTCATTAAGGTATAGTTAGAATTTCTTAAATTATTTTTAGCAGAGTTCAGTTCTGTTCATATACAACATCAACTTATACTTTTAATTACTTTTTGCCTACATAAACATTTTCATATTTAAAGCTTTTAATCTGGGTACTCATGCAAGTTAGATGAGAAACAAAAGCACAGTAGCTATACTTGCTAGACGTGTATGTGATGTTACAGTTATTCCTGGATCTGAGGTTTAATATCTCATACTCCCCTCTTCCTGACCAGTGTAAGGGTTACACCCATAAATTATAGTATCGCTTACTCAATTCCATGAAATACATCACATGCATTATTCGAAGTTTGTGTTCCAGTTTCATGAGTTACTAACACTGTTCCATTATTTCATTCCTGAAACATAAGAACAGTAATACAATATGTCACCCACAGCTGTCAGAGGGCTCTGGCAGGTATCACAGAGACTTAAAACACAAATGATGTGCTTTGCTGCTGATCTGATCAATACTTTTTCAGGAATCAACTGCTATGTTTGTGCACAGCCGGTTTTGTGACTTCATGTAAATTATGCCTGATCACTTCATATGATTCACAGTGCAACTTTTTCCTAACTCATCAGACATCATGGAACACAGGGACATGAACCATACTTCTGTGCCTTGGCTCTGTGATGACTTAGCTAGGCAGAGCACCTAGGATGCAAAGGTATACAGGCATCAAACTGATGGCAGCCAGGAGACGCTGCAGCTGTTGCACATTTGCCATCAGACAAGCCTCTGTCTTGGTTTGTGGGGAATTCCCACGGTATGTCTCAATAAACCCATAATTAACCTGGCTTTAATAATTTACACCGTGGAAAAAGATCAGTTACAGTAAACAAAACAAAAAAAAACTATTGCTGATTACAAGATCAAGTTACCTCAGCACTAAATAACAAAAGCCAACTGGTAAGAAAGCTGAAGGGCAAACCAAACTTAAAATGCATCAGTGCTATTGCATCCCTGTCATAGTAATGGACTGATGAATAATATGACAAACTAAATTCAAGTTAATGGCCAAGTAATAATTTAGGTCTTAATTGCATATAATTTAAATATGCAAATTAAAAAGTTTATGACTAATTAGGTACTTAAGACTTTCAGGCAAACATCTAAACTTTTAACAGATCCTCATGTAATACACACTAGCTCAACTCAGCTCAAATATGCAGGTATAGAGACTCAATCCAGCCTGCATAGCCTGTGATCACAGTGCAAGAAACAAAATGAACCAAAAATGAAAATAAAATAATATTTTTACATTTTTTTTTCTGTCAGCATTCTTACTGATGGTGGGCTACATATTATATATGGGCTTTGGATTAGTTATAGTTAGTTTAGATGGGTTAGCAATGCCAGCAGATATCTTGAACCTTCAGCAGGAACAGAGTAATGCTATAAGAACACAGAAAAAATATTGTGCCAGCATAGCAATTTAACTGGTGAAGTCTAAGGTGAATTCACAGTGGTCATGGAGGAAGCATCAGTAGTATACAGATAGGGAGTTGAAGATAAACTTTTCAGGAATATTTTGTAAATAATTAAAGAAAGATTTAACAAGCAAAGGAACAAAACCATAAGTTTTGTACCATCTGCTACAAATGGCTTTTTGCCCTTACTCACTTATTCTTAGAATGAAAGACAACTTCAAGGAAAATTACTACATATTCACTGCTTTAGAATAGCAAGGCAGCTAAAACAGAAATCCCCAAAGAATCCAGGATAAGTGTCTTTATTTTTTAAATAAGGAGGAGAAAAAACCCAGATATAATTTTGCTGTAAAGAGGACTGAAGCTGAAATAGGTTCTAAATCTTCAAGGAACATAACCATACGCACACAGCCATGTGACTTCTGCTCAGGCTTTATCAGTTTGGCTTTAAGTGAGGTTTGCCTCTGTTACCTCAAGTAAACTATCATGAACAGGCCAGAAACTCTGGGGACTGTCCCCTCTGTGTTACCCAGACTGCAGTCACACACCTTAGAGTATGCCTACCCTTCTGTGAACAAGTGAATAACTTATTACACTGCTCACATTCTTTAACGGAGTTCCATGAAGGTTCATCTGTTAGGTGTTGTTGGGACTGGGTGCGTGACGGCAACATCTTGTGAGCAATCCAGACACCTCGGGGTTGAAAGATGGTGTCTCTGCAGGGTGCACGAGGCATGCGCGTGGGCATCCAGCAGGGGCCAATCGAGTGTTGCTATCCGGCGCGTGAACAGTGTTGTCAGACCAATCAGAAGCTGTTATGATGCTCGTGCTTGTTCATTTGTTATATAAGCAGTGTGTTAACAGACAATAAATGGCATTCGCTGGATCATATTGGTCGGCTCAGCGTTGTCCGTGACTCCCACGTCGCACAAGGTGTGGCAGACAACAGGGTCTGAAGGTAAATTTTTTGTGAGTAGCTTGTGTTCTTGTTCTGTTTCACTAATGGATTTTCATCTATTCCTTCCCACCACCCAACAGCTCTCCTCCCCGCAGCACCTTATCAAGCTTGGCTAAAAACTTTATACATAATTGTTAAACCTTAGATTACAAAATAATGTATAAGACTAATCATAGATATTTATAGTCTGCACAAACTTTGTTTGCTCATCCATGGCAAGCATTTAATAAAGCTAGTTCATCTGGAAAGAAGTTAAATTAAATAATCCAAAATGAATGTGATGCATATTCAGAAAAATCTGGTGTTCAGAAATAATAATAATGAAATGTAGGCCTTAGGAGAAAAAAAAAAATAAAAAAATCCAAACCCCACCACCCCTGCCCCAGAATAACACAAACCCCCCACAAACCCAATGAAGTCTATCATTTGTTTCATTCTTCTCCTCATTTATTTCTTACTTCCACCAAGGGAAAAAAAATTTTTACCAGCTTGATACAGTTCCTTTTAATAAATGGATAATTGTCCCTTCCTATTTCAGTGCAAGCTAAGATTCAACATCTTTCTGACAGGGAAAAGGGAGAGTGATAGATGAAATAACCTTAGATTTCATTCAGAAAAAAGTAAAAGAAATAGAAAATTGAAGAACCTCATCACTTGGGGTGAGATGCACATAGCATCATTTTATGCAGCTGTGTTTACACATTTGTCTCCAATCAGTCCCTACAGTTCCTGGGATATTTTTTAACAACTTCAGGATTGGATGAGCATTCAAAGGTAAACAGCTGATGAAGAGAAGGAAGACCCTGAGATCCGTACTGAACAAGACCACTGAGCATAATGAAAGCCAGAAACAGTTTCTAGGTTTTGTTTGGAAGAACATCTATGAAAGCTCCTTGTTGCCTTTACCCTGCTTTACCTGGAAGAATTGGCCAAGCAGGTGAACCCAGACCATACAAGCCTCACCTCTACTAGATCCCAGAGTTCATGCTCCTCCTTCTCATACCATGAAACAAATTGCAGTTCCCGGTCCATAGCAAATCAGCAGAGACTACCAGTACTAACTCCCAGGCTAAAATCTTCCATGGTGCACAGCCCCTGCTAGGAAATGCCTCTGCTTGCAATACTAACACCAACTAAGCCTAAATTGTTTCTTCTGTAGCCATGGAAACATCAAATTAGTGAAAGATAATTACCTCTGTCAAAGACAATCTGATTTTTAAACTTTCTGATGATAAAGAAATTCTATAACTTTTCTAAATATTTAATTAACAGTGTTCTTTGACAACCAAATATGAAAAAGGTCTTCAGTAACATTCCTATTTTACACCATTCAGTTGTTTGTTTTCAAAAACTTCCCAGCTGCACAGGGTCTCACACAGACATTTTAGTCCTGTAGCCCAGCAATATTCTATTGCCACTGCTAATTTACAGGCCACAAGTATTGTGCTGAGTTTGCAGAGCTTTGAGATACACCTTTCCTGACCTGCCTGTATTATTTTTTTTTATTTCATGACCAAAGAGCTGTAATTATCTGTATAATTGTTGTGCAGATAATACATAATGCATATATATCATGGTACAACTAACATTTGTACATAGACAACAGTGAAAAGTCATTACTCTGTATAGCATGGGATGTTTACAACCAGCACAATGCTACAGTGTGAAGAAATATAGACTTGGAATGGTAGCAGGGGTTGTGAGAAGTAGAGACCCAGGATACTGTGGAGTATAGGCATAAAATAATGAGATAGGGCCCAGGCTTTGCACTGCAGATCCTAAGGCTGCAAGTTCACCAGTGGTCAGTTAAACACAAAACTGGAGCTGGACAGAAATTGTTTTAGAGGTAACAAAGCCTTCGTGAAAATACTAACATGTGGCATGGAATTGCAGATAAAACAAAAGCAAGGTATAAAAGCACGCTAGCAAGTTTCTAAGAAGGAATGCATGAAAATGATTAAGTTAGGAAGACTACGTATGTCATTTATGTATGTTGAGACTTAAGTCTGATCATTTTCCTCATGGTAAAGGATTCAAAATGCTGACAACCTGCAACCCATTCCCTGCCACAAGCACTCCAGATGATACTGCGCAGCCTAAAGAGTGAGATGAGAAGGGAAAGGGTGAACACATCTCTACAAAAGTGGTACATAACAGGGCATGTGTGGCGTAGAACAGTTTTAACTATACTATGGAGACTTCTGTGTAGTAGTTTTCTATTTTCTGTAACAATTAAATCCACATCAGTAATAACAATCCTTTGATTTCATGATTGTGCTTTGAATATTCTAACAATATGCTCTTGTCTTTACACAGGATATATGTCTACTTTTTGCCCTTAATAGGATTTGGAGTGTAATATCATGCTGTGCTATCTGCAGCCTCACTCAGCTGTGATTTTGTTTTGTATGCGTTGAACTCAGTGGAAATTCCTTAAGGCCAAGGAAAGGTAAAGATTTCATTTATTATACTGCATTATCAAGCTGATCATATTTTCAGAAAAGGATATGAGTGAAAATGATACATACTATCAACATCCTACATGTTAACAGAGTGCTGTTAGCATGTTAATTGTACTCTGCTACAAACAGTCCTACTGATCTATTGCTGTTTATCACAGAACACCTTCTAATTTCCCATATGATCTCCTTTTTATAGTCGTAAAACATGGCATACTTCTGCAGTCCCTGAATTGTACTACAAAGGTTGTCTTTAATACACTACATACTGCATAATTTTTAATTTCAGATCCTGCTATTCTTTGCAAAAGGCTCTGATTCATGATGACTTTAGTAGTAATGTGAGCTTTAAGAGTTAAAAGCAGTATGTGGAAAAATCTGAGCCATTCAGAAGAGCAGATAATTCATGCAAGCAATTGGGGCATTCTGAGCTGAGAAAGTGACACTTTTCCTTCAAAGGCGCTAAAGAAAAGAGAGGATCATTACAACCCTAGAGATACCTCCACATTTTTGCAGCCAGGATTGGGGAATGAAAATCACAGGAATTATCCCATTTTGAATGGGTGCTCGTGAGACAATCAACATACTTACACATACCAGAAGTTGTTGAGACGGTTATACTAGCTGTAGTTTGAAAACCAGTGTCAAAGTTACAATGGATTTTCTTAATAATTTTTTTCCCCACTTTCTCTTAACAACACATCTACATTGGAAGTTGTGTTCTTTAACATTTCTCTTTATCCTCTTGTAACTGGCAAGATAAGAAATATTTCTAATATTTATTCTAATACAGCATGTGTTTATCTTCTATTCTAGGTTTAAATTAACAGTGCTATCTATTCTACATTTATAGATGGTGAATAAAAACAACACCACTTTATACTTGCTGGCAGATCTGAATTATAGATCAGATTGTCTCATTACATCTGTGGTAGATCTGGAGCACTCTATCTACTCTGACAGGTTTAGCTTCTGCTGAACAACGCTCCTCTCAATCTGCCAGTGCTCAGATACAGAGCACACACTTGTTGCAGATAGCTTGAAAATTATACTGGGCCTTATTCCCTTTTAATATAATATAGAGCACCTTACAACCTTACTGTTATGTTTTCACATACCTGATCAAATTAATTTTTAATGACAAAAGAGAGCTCTTTACACACCAAAACAAACCTGTTCATACTTTTGGGTCTAAATGGAACGAGCCATGCCCATCAGAGTCTTTCTATACTGGTGTAGTATAATCTCTGGGTGTGCCTATATTAGGAGTCTATTTTGGGTCAAAAGTGTGGTTTTTTTGGTTTTTATGCAAATTTCACAATTAAGCGTGCTGTACGGTATGAACCAAAGTACAATAAGGGGACAGAGAACACAAACAAGGTGTCTTTCATCTGAAAGAAAGCAAGAAGTGCTCCAAAATTGCACATAAACCCTTCCCACTCTAAGTAAGTGTTTGGTTCAGAAAACCAGGCTAAAATTGGTACAGAATATAATCTCTGTAAAATATGTATTCTTGTAAATGCCATGTACAAAACACTGTTTTTTGCTTTACACATTGTCCTGGGTTCAGCAGTAGCAGTCATTTTTCTCCTTCTTAGTAGCTGGCGCAGTGCTGTGTTTCTGACTTTCGGTCTGCGAACAGCGCTGATAATACCAATGTTTTATAGCTGCTGCTTAGAATGTTTACTCTTGTTACCAAAAATTTGGAATAAGAAACTTATCAACACCAATGGGATGTAGATAAGCAGACACTTCTTTATTACAGCGCTGGGAGCACGGGGGATATCTCCTCCTAGCATGCACACCTTGCGCTGAGATCAAGTTTCTTATATAGGGTTACACATACAAATTCATAAGGTAATCATACATAAACATATTATTTCCTGGAAATCATTATCATATTCTCCTCCCATTTCCAATTCTGCGCAATAAAAGTTAGAATCATCTAGAAATGAGTCTGGGGTGTAATATGGGTAGGTGGTCTGTGAGTCGGTG
>WYDI02012509.1:0-13870 GCA_009867235.2 Psittacus erithacus
GAACCTCCTGGATTGCTTGTGCTGGGCTGTACTGTCCCTCCAACAGATATCAGGGTGGTTGAAGTCCCCCATGAGAACAGGGGCCTGCAAGCGTGAGGCTGTTCTTATCTGCCTATAGAGTGCTTCATCAATAGAGTCCTCCTGATCAGGCAGTCTGTAACAGATCCCCACAGTAATGTTCCTCATAGCTGTTCTCCCTTTGACCCTGACCCACAAACTCTATTGACTGATTACCTGTCCCCAGACAGAGTTCCATATTCTCCAGCCTATCACTGAGATAAATAGCAACTCCCCTTCCCTGTCTGCCTGGCCTGTCTTTCCTAAAGAGCCTATAACCTGCCATTCCAACACTCCAGTCATAGCCATCCCACCATGTTTATGTGACGCCAGTGACATCGTACCCCTGTAGACATGCACACATCTCGAATTCCTGTTGTTTATTCCCCCATGCTATGGACGTTTGTACAGAGGCATATGAGCCAAGTACCACATAAAGCCGACTTGCTGGCTGGAGCGGCTGAAGTAGCTCTGCATCGCTCAAAGCATTTATTACAGGTGCTGGCAACTGACTGGGAGTGTTGGGATGGATCGATGCCCTTCTCCCACAACATATCTGGTTTAAAGCTGCCTTGACCAGCATGGAAAGTTTCCTACCAAAGCAGCTCTTCCCCTTGTCAGACTAGCACCACCAGCTTCTAGTAGACCTGGCCTCCCAAATCAAGTCCCATGTTCTAAATACCCAGCCCCCTATGGCACCACTGTTCTAACCATTTATTAACCTGCCAAATCCACCCAACCTTTTCAAGGTCCTCCTTTTGACCTGGAGGATTGATGAAAGAACTATCTGAGCTCCAGAGCCCCTAACCACCTCTCCCAGGGCTCTGTAGGCCTTCTTTATGTTCTCCAGGCTACTGCTATCTGTATCACTAGCACCCACATGGATCACTAGAAGTGGGTAATAGTCAGCAGGACTTACTAGGGCAGGCAGCCTCTCTGCAACATCCCTGATTCAAGCCCTGGTACTCAACACACCTCCCTCGAGACTGGGTTAGGCTGACAGATGGGTGCCTCTGTGCTTTTCAAAGTAGTCACCCACTACTATAACCTGCTGCTTTCTCCTGGAGGCACCAGTAGTGATCCTCTTCACCAGTGCATCAGCCAGTTGTTCATTTGGTGTGGTGTGTGTTTCCTCGTTAGCCGCAAAGCCGTTCTGCATGGGGACATCAGATTTTGGAGAAGTCACCTTGCTTTTAATTGTCCTCTTCCTTCTTTTTTTGTTCTTTTTAGTTGTTTAACAAAGTTAATGCAGATTCCTGCATTAACACCCTCTTCCTTTTCTGTATGCATTATGGTGGCCCCTGCACAGTTTGGGCCTGGAGCAAGCAGTGCTGCGTCTTCTCAGCTCCCCTGACATCT
The DNA here is from genome assembly GCA_009867235.2 of Psittacus erithacus. NCBI lineage: Eukaryota > Metazoa > Chordata > Aves > Psittaciformes > Psittacidae > Psittacus > Psittacus erithacus. The sequence continues at coordinate 1,417 of WYDI02012509.1, forward strand.
TTTAGCTACTGACAGCGTCCCGCAGCTCAGCCCCTGCTGCAGGAGGACTTGCACCAGGGAGCACCGAGTGCAGCCCTGCCCATTGCGCACCCTCCCCTCAGCAGACCAGTGCAGGCACTCTCTGCACTTGAGCTCTGCACTGCAGCCTCCCCTCTCATCGGCTCTGTCTGGGTGCCTACGCTGCCACCGCCGGGGCAGCCAGCGCAGAGCTCCAGACCGGGCCCTGGCCCTGAGGTGTCCGCTCCCCATCCCGCTCGCGCTGCCGACGCCGGCTGCCGTTCCTCGCCCTGTTCGCCGCGCTCCCTGGGGCGGGTTTTACTCACTCTGGGCTGGTGCCTTCCCTCCTGGCGCCATCCCCTGTGAGTCAGCTGCTACCTGTCGAGGACGTGAGGCTCCCCCGGCGGCTCTCGCCTCTCAGAACTGAGGCTCCTGGACTCTGTTTCCCCTCGCTCGGTGTTGAAGCGTTCTCTCTGGAGCTGCTCACCTCAGATGAGCGTCAGCGGCTGACGATGACCGGTTTAAATCTGCCGCCGTCCCTCCTGGCGCCGCCCCTCAGCGGGGCTGCCGGCTCCTGGGCAGGGCCTGCCGAGGGCTTGCGGCCCCTTCCGCGGCTCTCGCCGCTCGGAATGTCTTAATGAAGCTTTTTATATGTCTCTCAATAAATGCAGAGAAATCTGCACTATCTTTGGGCACAAGATTCTTTAAATTGCACAGCTTACTGCTCTGAATTAACTGATCGTGTGGTGTGTTCTTTTTCAAATCGGAAACAGTGAGGCCAGGCTGAGTTTAGCTCCAGACTAGTAAGAATGGAGGAGGACTTCACCTGCTAAACAAGTATACACAACAGGGCAGATGTGTCCTGGACAATTAACATAGTTTAGTGGATTAAATGGAATTTTTCCAGATATTCAGAGACACAATTTTGAATCCAGCCCATTCCCTGATATTATTTTAAGCTACCATCTCCAAACTATTACAGATTTGTCTCCCTGTCAAGTGTTAACAGTTTAAATCTTTCTTATCCAACCCCCTCCCCTCTTTTGTCCACCTGCTCTGTAATGGACTGAGATTGCTTCAGAGACACAATGTTTCTCAGAGTATTATTGATAATTCACAAGATTTATCGCAGTTTGGAGAAGTGATAACAGTAGAAGGACTTGCTCTTGCAACATGAAAAGGGCAAACCCTAATATATACTCAAATATAGCTGTCACAGGAAACAGTAGCATTTTAAAGCAAGGACTATTGATTAAGACTTGCCGTAATAAGAGTGTCTGAGGTTGGCTGAACCAAGTGGGTATATCATCTATTATCTGAGAGGCAAATGTGTGCTGCCATCCATGGGTTTTGGAAGCCTTTCCCAATGGAGAGGGATTGTTTTAAGCTTTGCTTTGTGAAGAGGCTTAAAGGGTGTGCTGGACATCCTGTTGTTCCTTCCTCAAACACATGTAGATATTGCCCAGTGCCACTCTGATAGAAATGCCACATTCTAAGTTTTTACTTTCTTAAACAACCTATGCCTTTTGTCTTTAAAATTGCTTGTTTAATACTACTTTTATAAACAGTTTGGCTAGGAAGAGGGGCAGTGATAATCGTGACGTCTTTCTTATGTATAGTACAACATTTGGAATTATATCTACATTACCTTGCAACCAGATCTGTCACTTCAGGTTTTATGTCTAAAGAATGCTGGTGGACTATCAGTAACACATACTGACAGGTCATCTGGTGTCTGTGGGCCTCTGGTGGGGGTAAACGGGGAGGTGTGAGCCTTAAATCTACAGAAATGGTCAACTTACCAGATCATACACGGTGATCTTGATGAGCAGGAGAGTTATTCTCAATAAAACACCCTGAGTATGTTATGTGTTGTCTCCTGACAGATGGCTCCAACCCTTATACCTTGAAGCTTTGCTTCTCTACTTCATCCCATTTATAGAGGAGGACAGCATGTGAAGAGCTACATTCACCTCGATTTGCAAGTTTAAAACTACACTTCGTTCACAAAGCTCTAAGTGGTTGTTATAATGTTGCCTTGTTTCAACTTAATTCTAATATCTTTTATCTTGTTTTATAATAAATGGATGTTCCTTCATAAATACAAAAACCAGATTTTTTCTTTCTGCCTCTGAGAAGTACATGTTGTAAGCTTACTACAAAGTTTGTATTTTGTTAGTGTAGTATCTTCAAATGTCTAAAGAAGCACCAGTAGTATAAACAAGATTGTTTTCTTCCAGAAATGAAATATATTTGCATTTTCAATAATGTTAAAGATTAGCAAGTATTTTTCCATTTGTAGTTTTAATTGGCAGGTAGAGCTATTACATGAGAATTTTAAATGTAGAACTTGTTTTTCAGTATGTTAAGTAGTGAAGTATGTTGCAATACTAAAAAGCTTGTATTTATAAAATGCTTTAATCAGGTTAATGTTGCACATACCGAATTTTTAGTGGTATAGACTTGATTTATAAGTCAAACAAAACTAAAGTAGAAGATAAAGTATGTTCATGTGTATGGTGTGAATTCATACTTATTTAAAGTGGTTTTCTTATTTTTCTTTTAAACCGAACACATTTTCCATTTGCATTAGCATGATGCCATCTATAGCTAGTCCCACCATAGAGGCCTTTTAAAATTAAAACTGCAGGCCTGTATCAATATGTTCATCCTCATTTTCCATAATTTAAACTTAAATCTTTAGTATTTAACGTATCCTCTTGACTTTTTTTTTTAAATAGTGGTTATGACATATTAAATGGTAAAAGTTGGATAGAAGATCGATTGCGATAGAAACCAAGGTGGTAAAAATAGTTAAAACAAAAAGCAAGCCCCACCGTACTCTCTCATACCCAGACAGTTAATTTGATGTTTTCTTTTATCTGATTTATCTTGTACATCTGTTTTGACCATCTATGAAAGAATTCATAGGGTGAGTAGACTTGGCTAGCCTCTCATTTAAACCAAGGCAATCTAGGTGTGATTCAGATAATGGAACTAATTACATGATGTGAAATTGAAGTGAAAAATCTTTCACTTTGGGAAAGATGATTTGCTTTGTCCCAGTACTTTAAAACCTCCATTCTCTCTTCTAGAACTGGAGTTGCATCTTAGCTAAACCCTAAGAAATGTGGATTGAAGCCGGGGAAGTCTGTGAGCCGTTGTAGGCCCTGTGTTTGCTCCTCTTTCTGAATTTGCAGCAAAGTGTTTAGGGCTTTTTTTAGTTCTGCTCATAATGATCATAGAGAAGTTATTTTATCAGATATTTTATATTTTATCGTACAAGCTCTTTGTTCTGTCTTTATGGATTTTATCCATATCTATCCTTTAAGCAAGACTATTTGTGCAGTATGCTTGTCCCTTAAGAGATTATGTTATGGTATGTTTACACAGTGCGGGCATTACGCATGTCTTTAAATACAGACTGAATTTTCCAGATTCTTAATTTCAAGGCAATTACACCTTATCATACAAGGGATCATGTGTCAGATGTCCTTCAGGTTTTCTCATCAACAATGATTCATTTTTGCTCTGTCTACCTCCATTTTGTTCATGCTTCAGGTAATGAGTATTTCAGGTTTTCAAATCAGGTTTCCTATATGTCTGAACAGGGAATTGGAGAACAGCTGCTCTTTGGCAGCTCTTTCTGCATAGAGTTAGAATAATATTAGCCTCGTTTGGTAGGTGGCAAACTGACTTGCATTTTTGGGGCACTGCTAATAACTCTCAGCCTCAGTGCTTTCCCCCAGAAACTGCTTCCAGAAAGCTCCAGCATGGAAGGCTATGTACCATAGCTCGTTACTTACCAACAGAAATGCTGGGTGCTGGTGAAATGTTTTCTGCTGCCTAGACTTTCAACTGCAAAGGGTCTCTCCTGATCATTCATTTCTTTTCCATCAACTTGAATGTTCTGTGGAAACCTATTAATTCTATTGTAACTTGGATTGCTATTTGTATTAATGTAGTTTCAGAAGTCACGTTGTTTGTAGTTGGGCATTAAAAATAGTATGTTATCTGTTGGTCCAGTTTGGGATGTAGGATGAGTGACCCTTAAAGCATTCAGGTTTTACAAAAAAAGCACTTTAATGTATCAGTGTCCTCAGTAGATCACAGCATTTAGTGCCTAAGATGTTCAGGTGAAAGGCATCTTTCGTGTGGCTGCCCAGATCAAATGGAGGACAAACAAGTTCAAGGTGTATTTGAGAACTTGTTACCAGATGGAAATTCTAAATGCAAAATGAGTATCCTATGCTCCTGGGAAAGAAAAGAGAGGAGAGTGAAAAATTGTTCAACCTTCTTTTTCCTTAGAGTAATCATCTTACTCATGTAAAAGTTGAGAACAGGAAAGATTTCTGGTTGGTGTTTTGCTGTAAAAAGAAGCTAATGTCTTCTCTTGGGCCAGCAGGGATGAATGCTTGTCCTCAGGGAGGAATGAGGGTGGTCTCCTCCTTCCACATGAGGTGCGTGTTCACCTATACTCATACTCTTCAGAATAGAGCCAAAACAGTGGTGTAGATGAAGACCTAGTTGCTCCAAGGGGAGTGAAGTTTGTCCATCACTTGGCAGTGATATTACTGTACTTGTTAGATTAAAATTAAACCATTGAGGTCTCTCAGTGCAGTTTTTCCTGTCTCTTTTGCATAAGCCATACAAGCAAAGTAATGAACATTGCTATGCACATTCCCTGCTTCTAAGCAGCTGGCATTCACACTGTAATATCTTTGTGTCTGTTCCACTGTTTGTTGTTTTGGGTGTTTTTGTTTGTTTGTTTTTAAGTTTATTTTTTTTAATTGGTCACCCTCCATTGGACATAAATATATATTGAGGTGGAATCTGTTCATCTTCTCTCATGACACTTTAATCCTTGTTTATATTTATTTTTCCTTATATGCAAGAAGTGGGAATAGTTGCTTTTTGACTTTCTATACCGCCACAGCAAGATAGAGTGTATCCCTAGGGTGATACAAGAAAAGATTTAAAAATCATTTAGGAAGTGTTTGGGTGTCCTGCTTTGTGAAAGGAATGATACAACTTAATGTGGTGTCACAAAGTCTGTCTTTTAGTAGGAGATAAGGTTTGGGGTAAGCTGGCTTGTAACTGGCTGAAACCCTTTTTGTTGTAATTAAATGCAACTTGTTCCTTTTCCTGCTGTGTGTTTTCTTGTGAACAGCACTGGAATTTGCTTGAATGCTGTGATTGCTTAGGAGGAGACATGCAGCTTCTTCTGTTCAATAATATGTTGAAGTCCGGGAACATGAACACACTTGGTCAAATTCTTTTTCTTTTTTCCACTTCTGGGGTGTGTTTGAACATCTTCTTTTGTGTCCTCTTTTGGAAATACCTTGTATTCCCACATCTGTAGCTCCTACTGGGTTTTTTTTAGCCATTCCAGGTTTTCATGTCTCCCCAGCCTATTGTTTTTTTCTGTTCTGGCAATTACAGTGGTGGTAATAATCTCAAAAATAATCTTGTTTTGCATTTGCATTGCTTTGGCCAGAAATAATGTGCAAAAAGGCACGGGAAAATAAAACACTAGTTACGGGCTCAGCTTCCTGTGGAGAGTTCTTAAAGCACAAAATACCATCGTTCTGGTTTTGACCTTAAATGAGATGTAGCTGTGCATAGTTGAGAGCCTCCCACCTTCATGTATCTGGTGTATAAAAGGTAACTTAAGAGTCCTGCTGAAAACTTGCCTTGCAGTTGTTGCATATATAAGTTTGTGTGTTTGGTGCTGTGACCAAGCAGTGCTCTGACATGTTCTCATAGAAGAGCTGGCGGTCTCCTCTCGCAAAAATGTGTCAGCCTTAAGGAAACAAACCTTCTTGGTTTGAGTCCTGTGGTAGCCCCAGTCCCAAAGAAAGGGAAGAGTGTAAAGGGAAAAGCAATCTGATGCTCCACAGAGTGTGTCCAGTGTGTTGGTTAGCTGCTGATACTGTGGTGCTGTCCTGCATCATAGGATCATAGGTTGTGTTGCTCTAAGCTCAGTGAGAAGGGCTTTACTGAAGAGCAACAGAAAAGCATGTTGTGTGACCTTATTTGTTGTGAAATTCAAGAGCGAATGGAGAATCCTGTCCAAGCGAAGGACATGTGGTGCTGCAAGACCTCTGGAAGGAGGGCACTAAGGAACAAGGAATGAGACAGTTTGCTAGACGTGCATTTCTTTCCCAGACTGCAGCTGGATGAAGTGATCTGTTATGCAGGATCTCGCCTAAGGCCATCCTATCTTACAAGTGAGGTGTTTTCCACTTCCTTCATTTCTTCTAGCTTGTGCTATTTTGTTCTTAATTGTTAAGACCACATGTTTTAAATTAATTTAGGCTCTTCTCAGTCTACTTTTCCTTCTGTAAGCAATGGTCTGGGAGTAGAAAGGGAATGTGGAAAATGTCAGTAATATTCACCAGAGAAGTCTGAGTTGAAAAATACTTGGTGTCATTCTTCATCTGTAAAACAAGGGATTTCCCTTTTTCTTTTTTCCCCTTACCTGTTAAATCTTATGCATGGTAAATGAGTAGTAAGACAGTATCTTCTCAGCTGCACCATTAAAACTGACACTTGTGGAGAGGGGTCAGCAGATGTACTCGCATGGTAATGTGCTGTTTCTAGCATGCCATTTGGGCTCCATACAAAAGCTGGTGAGGGCACAGTCTGAGGTAAGCTGAAACAAAGAGCTGTTTGGGATTTGGGATTATGAACACACACACCCACACCCACCTTCCCCCCCCCCCCCCAGTTGAATTGCTGAAGTATATGATTTGATAAATGGTGAAGAGCTTCCATTTCTAAACAGTTACATCAACAAGTTAAAAGAACAAAGTATTTATGTTAAATCTGCTAATGCTTAATACTCTTTCCCTGTTAAAAATAGAAGATTTCTTTCTCTAAGGATTGTAATTCCCACAGGATGTGGAAGGACCTAATGCAGCCAGATTACTTGTGCTGCGCTTTGGTCATGTCCCTCTAAAGGAAATAACATCAGTCCCTTTTCTTGTATTCAGGAAAGCTTTGGTATCTGTCCTGTGCCAAGCCTTCCCCTTCTGGCCTTTCACAGCCAGCTCCCTGGACTAGAGCCGTGCATTAATTCAGGTGGGTTCTCTGCTCTTCCTCTTGACCGTTGCAGCTGCTGATGTGAGGTCTTAATTTCTGGCATGATTTATTTAACTTCTTCCTTCTCTGGTGTTCCTGGAGCAGCTGCAGACTGAGCCTTCATGCAAGCGAATGAGTGCTCCTGCAGGAATGTGCAGGGAGCCAGCAGCTATTAAAAAGGCAAGATAATTAACCCTCTTTTCCAAAGCATCTAGGATCCAGGAATGCAAATTAGTCCTAGCAGGGGCAATATAGCAGCATTCAAAACAAAACACTGAAATGAGCTTTTAGCATGGGGTATAGCTGAGGTTCACAGTTGCTGCAGAATACAGGATGTAATTATTCAATTTCATATAAGCCAATACCTGTTTGTTTTCTCTTACCACCTTTCCTTCTTTCCATTTGTGGTCTCATCTGTCTTCAAGCTAGTAAGAAATTGCAGATGTTTGTACTCCACTGAAATTTAAGTGGGTAGTAGTCAAATAAGCCCCCAGAAGTTACTGGCTGGAATGCTTGCTTACTAAATGTCTCTTCTCCTGGATTTTCTTTTACTTAGGCTTGTTAATACAGCAGACTTGTACTATAGATTATACTTCTATTTTCTGTTCTGTTAACCACAGCACTGGAACTGCTAAATCAGATTAAATTGGTGGATTTTTAAATACATACCCTGTCTAAGGCTTCAGAAGTGTGTCTAACAAATAGTCTGGTCAGACAGTGACTTGGCTCATCTTTTTTGAAGTTACTGCATGGCTTCTGTCTGAAGCATGGTAACATGAAACATCACTAGTTTAAGATGGGAATCCCACTCGCTCAGCTTTTAATTCTCACTCACCTGCGTTCTTGGGGAGCACTTTAAATCCAAAGCAAACTCCTGAGTTCTGAGGATAGAGCTCAAACTGCAGTATTTTAGTTATACTTAAATATGAACCCGTTGCCCAATAATTCTGTGGATGTTCTTAATCTTTTTTGTTGCTATATAGGCAAAGACTTGTCTGCACCTTTTTAAGGATCCTTTTTGTGCCCCTCACACTTTTTGTGCCCTTCTGATGTGAAGCAATGAGAACTGACGACAGGATTTCAGATTAGGACTGCGCTACTGACTTTTTTCAAAGCATTTCAGAGTAACATGCTCTCTATCTTGCCTTTTTTTAGCTATAGCTTTCATCTAATAATAATAAAAAACCCCATGCCCTAATAATCTAAATGACAAATTTCTCTCCACAAAGTGGAATAAGGTGGTAATTCTTCCCCATGTCTTTCAGGCCCCCAAGTTCACAGCTCAGTGTGACCCTGCTCTTCTTGGTTTCTCCAGCAGTGGCTATAATACACCATTTATATTCAAGTGTTGCTTCAACCTGCCTCTACCATTAACCTCCAGTGTCTGCAACTTCAATAACCCTGTCATTGCATAAAAAAGAAATGGAGCTCTTCCTGTCTCCCAAAGCTTTCAAACAAAGCTTGTTCATCTATCTGTTTTCTGCACATCTTGAAACTTCCTAAGAAATAGAGCAGGGATATTTGGGATGCAGGGACAACAGAAGCTAATCTCATTCTTTTAGACTGGGGGAGAGGAATGAGTGGTAGCTCCTGTCCTGAGGCTGCCAGCACAACGTCCATTTTCTTATTGCTGAAAATGGGCTCAGCTTTCCAGAAACTCTGCATTGTAGACCTTTCTGAGGACTGCCTGGCTAAGGATAAACCTTTCATACTGAGGACAGAGCAGTTCAGAAACCCTGATGACATGAGTTCATCTACAGTATGTGTGTGTGGTCAGGCTTTACATTCCAAGGGACAAGTTGCTTCTTGTAGCATGCTGCCATCCCAGTGGCCTTGCAGGAGGCCTACTTCCGATAAGCTACTCGTAGCTGATCCATGTTTGAGAGGAGCTAGTTTTTAAACTGTTTCAGAAGCAGTCAAGCAGAAGCATGTAAAGCTGCTCTTAAGGCATTTTGCAAGCACTCTGCTTCTATGTTGTACTCCTCTTGTGCTGATACTCCCTGTTTTCCCTGTCATTGTGTGACTGCCTGTACCTTGTATTGGCTTGGTTGTTTTTAAGAACCATGAAGGTCAGTGTTCCCAACACTGTCATCCTCTGCCTGCTTTGAGTTGTGTAGAAGTTTGAGCTTAGTTCTGCCAGCTGGGAGGTTAGTTTCTGACCCAAGGAGGATGGGCATCTGCCCTGATACAGCAAAACCCTAAAGCCAAATTGCCCCAAGCTAGTAGCTCAGAAACTTGTCCACTCTTGTCCTTACAGCTCAGCAAGGAGTCTGCCAATAGCCCTGAATCAGCTTTGTCGCTAGGGATGTGTAACACAGAGGCCAGGCTGATAACGACTGCATTTTGCTTTGTGTCCTTTCCAAGTACAGCCACTGCTGAGATCTAAGAAAACTGAGGATGGAGAGGCTGACGCTGTGTTCCGTCTGGAAAATACTGTTCTTATCTGCTGTGTTAACAAGGAGTTGACCAAAGGAGGAGAAACATGAGCACACCTTTACCTCCAGGTTATGCCAGCAGTACAGAGCAACCACAAATATCTAGGCTGCTGGCCTTTAAAGCAGAGGAGCTTTTAGAGCAAGGCTGGTTGAGCTTTTACAGGCTGGTAGACTGATTGCTGTAAAATTGAGTTTTTCATGCTGTTTAGGTAGCTTTGGCTTGGTGCAAGGTAGCTCTGTGCATGTGGCTTGCACATGATGAAGGCATGAGGCCCGAGATCTTTGACTTCCCTACTGTTTTCTTGCCAGTTCTTCCTGGTTTACTGGTGAAGTGGCGAAATGGAGTGCCTTTCCCTTGCTGCATGCACATGCAGCTTGCTTGACCTTGAGGGTTGCCTTGGTCCTCACAGGCATAGCAAACGTGCTTGCCCTTGTCCTCACACAAGTCTGCACTTTGCAGGGGAATGTCACTGGACTGGTTGTTGCATTACATGGAGCCGATACTGTGTGAATAACCTGCCCATGCATGGGTTTTGCCTGCTGGGCTGCATGGAGCCAGGAGAGTGGTTTCTGCCAGGAATCTGGTGAGAGTGAGCAGGCAAGAACAGTGAAGGATAGATAGGGCAGCTATTGCCGCAAAGGCATTTTCAACTACTTCCCTATAGACCTTTCACAACAGACTTCTGCCTCTCCTCCCTCTCCTCGTTCCTTTCAGGGTCTGTGGCTCTGCCTATAAATATATAATATTTAATAAAATACAAACATGGCTTCAGATGGCATGTAGTCCTAAATTCCCTTTGTGCCAGGCACAGCCCAGCTGATACAATCCTGGGTTGCTCTGTTTATCTGAAATACGAAAGACTGCCGTGGCAGAATGGGCAGGGTCCTGAGTGGGTCCCATTTAGGACCAAGCACCAGAAGCTCTGTTGTTGTTGGGCTTCTGTAGCATTTCAACTGATTTGCCTCCTGAGAAATAATAATTTGCCTCCTGATTTGACCCCTGATAATCTGAAAGGCTTTCTGGCACCCACTCCTCAGCTTATTTGTCCTGTCTATTGAAGCAGGAAACTTACTGTCTCAAAGTAAGCTTTTTAGATTTTAATATTTTTTAATTATTATTTCCTGTATGTCTACAGCCCTTACCTTTGCTTTTTCCCTCTGGTGGACTGAGTTAGCAGGGAGGAAGCTCCCCTGTGGGCCTGTCCTGACTATAGCATCAAAGGTGGGCCACTGCTTCCCAGGGCTCAGGGAAAGTCACTTGCTGAAAGGCTGATGCTGTTTTCTTGCTGGTGAGTTCATGTGCCACTGAAGGCCAGCTGGAGCAAGGAGCATTCAGAAGTGCTTGACATGGGATTGAGCTTTGGTGATGACTGGTCTTGCAGTGGAATTCACAGAAATAAAGGTGATCTGACCTGGAGATTATGAGGCAAATCATGGGCCAGTGACTTCAGCCTGAAAGGAGCATTCCTTGGTAAGCATCCCTTGGGTGTGTGTGTGGACACAGACGCTGTCTCTGAATTACTCCCCATCTCAAATGTCCTCTGAGGCCTGGCACATGGACTGAACGTGTTGCCTTCCCTGGCTGCCTGCAGCACCATCCTCCACTGCTCCACACCAACTAACACTGGCCTTGACACCATTTACACCCGCATAAAACAGGACCTTCTGCACAGGGGACAGCACTAGGTTAATCTGAATTACATACAAGCACTGCTATAAAGTGGATTGGTAAAACTGCATTAAGCCCTTTGTGGGCACAGTTCCAGACTGAAGGAAGTGGAATCAAATACAGGCCACTCAAGCTCTTGAGAAAGCACGTGTGAGTGGGGTGTGATGCCCGTTGGCAAATACTCTTGGAACACCAAATGGAGTTCACTTTCTTGAATGTCCCTGAATATCCTACTGCTGTTGTAAAAAGCAACATTTTCTCCTAGAAGAAGCTGTAGAGCCAATAGGAGCAATTCCTGGTTTAATGCCTATAGAAACATGTCAGAAGACCAATTTTGGCTTAGTAATAAAATTACTGTCAGTTCGTTTGCTCAACTGCTCCTGTTGTGGCCGTGTGGATCCTTCTGTATTATACTTCCTATCTCCTCTCAACTGTGCATCTTCTCAGTGTCTGTTGTTCAAGGAATTGCAAATAACATGCTTCTTATGGCTCCTGCTACCTTTGAGCCAGTCTCACCCTGGCTTGTGCTGCAGCGTGCTGGGACTTGTATAGCCTTTCTGCCTTGCCTTTGGGGCTTTTAACTGTATCAGGTGCAGTCTGGATTCTCGCATGGGATGTCTCTTGCTTTGTGCTCAAGCCTGTCTTGGGCTGCGGATGGAAGATGCAGAAACCAATCTGAGCATTCCCAGTAGGAGCAGACGGCCCTGGCTTGCAGCAGGCTGAGAGAAAAACCAGGGGCAATTTATCGACTGTACTTTTGGAGAATCAGGACGCAGAAGCCACTGCTTTCCTTTCTCCGTTGGTGTCTCTGGGTGCACAAACAAGTCTTTGGGTCCCTCTAGTGCTTGGCAGGGGCCGGTCTGGACAATGGGTCCTGCTGTTTGCTCTCTCGGGTGCAGGCTCAGTCCCTGGGGCAGTGCTGGCGCGTACAGCGAAGCAAAGCCTGCCCTGGTGACAGGGGACAGCAGGTGGCAGCAACAAACCCCTTTGCTCCGAGCTCAGCGCCAGGGGCCGGGTGTGTTGGCTGCTGCCTGGTACTTCACTTGGGGCAGGAGCCTGCAGCCCAAGGCTGGCTGCTGGACTGGGACTGGGACATCTCACACTAACTGCCTTTTACACTGCTTTTGGTTTGTGCTCATGGGCTGTTTGAGGTCTGGGAGCTGCTGGGGCAAGTCCAGAGGAGGGCCACGAGAATGATCAGGGGACTGGAGCACCTCCCCTATGAAGACAGGCTGAGAAAGTTGGGGCTGTTCAGCCTGGAGAAGAGAAG
>WYDI02012514.1:0-16224 GCA_009867235.2 Psittacus erithacus
AGATTCCAAAATGTGAGGATAGAGACTGAAAAAGCTTACTTCCTGGTGAATGGCTCCAGCAAAGACTCCCTGATCCAATCTTATGATGCGTACATTCAACTGTATAAAATTGGTAAGTAAATAGTTTCTTTATGCTTTATTTTCATTATTGCATGAGGGTAGTAGCGCATTTTTCCCTGAGAAGGAGCCAAGTACCCTGTCTCACCTAGAGCTGAAAGTGAGAGTTTGTGGCCTCTTCAAGAAAACCTATTTCCCAAGCAACAGAGCAATAAGGGAAATTAAGCAAGAAAGCTCTACAGCTGCAGCCTGCCTCAGATTCTTTAGGAATCAGCTCTTATTTGGTTTAGTTTTAGCAAGGTCCACAGGACTTAAGAGATTGTACTTCCCCTGCTGTATTTCCAGTGGTGGCCAAAAACCTTTCAACAGAGCAGACTGGTCAGGAGAAGTTTATCTGAGCAGTGATTTCTGTTTCTCATTGCCAGTGGGGATGGCACACACCAACACCATACCCTTGGTTAAAGAAATTAATATGCATACAAAATATCTCAGATTTTCATATGCTCTTTCACATGTGGTGCTGTACTTGAAAGCATCCTGTGTAATTATTTTTGCTGTGGCAAATCTTTTCCAGCAAAGTCCCACTGTTTTTGGTATTGTCTCAAAAAACTGGGCAAACAAGGCTACATTCTATAAGGAGAAGTAATTTGAGCTATGTCTTTGTATGTTCCTGAGTCATGTTCCCTGTCTTAGTGCCCATTTCTACTGATGCTGGGGACAGGATTTAAAGATCTATGGTCTTTCAGTTATTTCTAAGAGATTTCCTAAGAAAAATGGACACAAATCAATATCTTAATATATCAATATCTTAAAATACTTGCAATTGCACTCTCTTTTATCAAAGCAAAAAGAGAACAAGTTATTTTAATTATTTTAATTTCTGGTTATATCATTTCAGAAAAGCTCATGCCTCCAGCAAATATCACTGTCAACTGTGATGAAATTAAAAACCATTGCATTATTCAGTGGCAACGACCCCAAATAAGTCATTCTAACAAAGACAAGTGTTTCAAATATAAAATTGACATAAGGTATAAGGTAAGAGAAATGTCTTTGCCTACATTTAACATTAACCCATACATTTACCAGTGCACACAGGTGAAAAGAAAATCTGTCTCTCTTGTGCAGTGTAGCCTTCTTGATATGTAGCACCACGTTCCTTTGAGGTTGTACCTTTCAGGCACTTTTTTATGCTATACCACCCCACTGGTATATACCGTCCCACCACACTGGATGACTGTGACTGTGTGGGACTAAGAATAGAAGCATGGCTAATCAAGACTTGAACATACCACTGCTTTGGCTGTTTCAAAACTCAGAAAATGCATTTATCTCACCAAGACCAGTTGCAGGTGTCTTGGAGTCTTTCTGATGGTGGCTGTATCCCTGTGAAAAGGTAGAGCTGGGCTAAAACTACTGAACAGAGGAATGTGCATCCATTTAAGTAAAATTTGATGGAGGTGAATGAATCTTTTCTACACATGAAATGTAAATAGCTTATCCAGATATCATATGCAAGGAACACATCCATTGGTTCAAAAGTTGAAGCTGTATAATGTTAGTTAAAAGGAAAATAAAAGTGAGAGAAAGCAGAAAGGTGGTGTGAATAAACATAGGTAACTGAGGGAGTGATTTAAGCTGCTGAAAGTCAATTTCAGACCTTGGCTTTCCAAGTCTTTCACAGAGATAGGGAAGGAGTGAGACCGCTGTGTGGCGCTGCAAAAGGAGCAAACCCAAACTACCGCAACTGTGGCAGAATTGCCGCAAATGAACACAGGGTGGCGAACGGTGACTACAAAGGAGAACCTGCCTGTAATATAACCAGGTTTGGCCGCCTAGTGACTGAGTGAAGGCATTCCCTAGATTTCTGCTATTTGGAACTTCCTCGCCTGGGTCGGGCTTGCTATTTCATAGCAATATACATAACACCATGAATAACAGAAATTCAACCACATTTTTCATGTCTGACACTGATAAATTGAATTTGCTGAGACTCTTGGTTTCTTCTTCAGCCGTGTTTTAAGTTAAGGCTTTATACATCAGGATATCTGGGAAACCTGAGGGCTAGCTAACCTTTCCGGCGAAAATGGAACTGAAAAAGCATCAAATACCTCAGTCTTTTCCACATCTCTTGTCAGTAGATTCCCCCAACTCAGTGAGCTGTATTCTCCTTAACCTCCCTTATGCTTCCAGTGCACTCATAAAAACCTTTCTTGTGTTCACTTCCCTCACTAGTCTGAACTCCAGCTGAGCTTTGGCTTATCCAGCTCCATTCCTGCATGTGCAGATGATGTCTTTGTATTCCTCCTAGATCCCTTCTTCTACCCTCTGCATACTTCCTTTCTGTCTCTGAGCTCAGACTCAAGCTTCATGCCCTGCCATGCTCACCTGGCACTCTTGCTCCATTTTCTGCATGCTGGGATGGACTGCTTTTGTGCTCTGGGGAGGTCGTCCTCATAGATCAACCAGTAACTTTGCACTCGAGGCCAAAGCAGTTTCCCTTGATTACAGGAAAAGCCTGTGGCTGGGAGGTTTTCCCAAGCTGCCTGAAGAGGGTCTCATCTGGTTTTTTTCTTGATTGGGAGATCTGGAGCAAACAATGCACTGTCACCTGTGCTTTTCTGCCCTTTGACATCTGGTCACAAGCTCTCTTCCTGGTTTATCATTTGTCTCAAGACAGAACCCTACATATTAAAGGAACTCTATTACACGAAGCACAAGAACCAGGTTTTCAAGGATGTTTGCAAGGACACTTGGTAGGATGCATCCAATACATGCTGAGCAGCCCCTGTTTCTCAAAAAGGGTCTCAAGGTTGCAGAAGCCAAAGCCCTGCCTGTGACGCCAGACATTCAGACAGGTGTTGATCTGCTGGATGATTGCAATTCTGCTCAAGCCTTTTTCTCTCACGAGAGGGGCTGAGGAGACATCATCTGGGCTTCCTGCCCTTCATCGTTCCTTCCAGTGGTTACTCCTGGCCACATCACTGATGCCCACACAGAAAAGCAGGAAGGGTAATAGTTTAATTACCAGACAAGTTTGGAAGCCCTTCTGCATCATCCTGGATCCTGGCACCCAACAAGCAACAGGCCTTCATCAGGTCAGGAGGGTGGTGCCCCTACACCCTGCAGGAAGGAGTCTCTTTCATCTGTCATACGTGTTTTCTCCTTCATTTTCTAAAATGCAGTACCCTTTAATATATCTCTTCTGCTAAAATTTGCAAAGAAACAGCTGTCCTTCTGGAACTGCACTTCTGAAGCCTTCCATGACCTCACTGTTTTCATTTCTCATAAATTATTTAATATAAACACAAGGAAAGGGAGACTGTAGTACTGCACTTTCATCTAGATTGATCCCTGTGCTTAAGCTAGTTTTTTTTACAGATTCTCAAAGCTGTTCTGTACAGCAGCATGCCTTGCAAAAAAGTGTTCAGGTGCCACATGAGCATGCAGGCAATTATTTGATAAAAGAGTTTAGATTAATTTCATTTTGGTTTAAAATGGAGTAATACAAAATGAAAAATATTAAATAAAATATGTAGCTCTAGCAGACTAATGGGATGATATAGTCTACAGCTATTAGTTGTGTGTAGTCACCACATTTCGTAGTAGTCATTATGGCTATTCAGAAGGGATGACTGAATTTTTATTCTATCAGAAATGTAATAGGAGGGCAGCCTAAAATATCCCTGAATCCATGTCAGTCCTGAGTATTTTCATCTGAGGGAAGATAATTTTACATAGCATTTGCAACTAAATATAGTGACATTTATTTTAAAATATTAACATTAGATATAAACTAAAAAGTTTATTTACAGATTTCTACCTTTTTCTTTTTAAGAATGAAGTTACAGTTTCATTTAGGCCTGGTTTGCTCAGTGTTTCAGTTTACTCACCAATCTGAAATAAAATTTGTTTCTCACCTCTGGTGGTCAAGAAAACAAATACTAATATTTTCCCACAGAAGAATTAGTTACAATATAAACTTGGATTTGTAGGCAAATTATACATTAGATAATAAATGTTAGATAAATAATTAGTTCTTACTAACAACCTGTCAAGTAGATTAGAAAGGCTAATTCAGAAAAAGAGGACTGTAGATAAAGATGACTTATTATCTAAACACAAAACTAATATTTTTTCTCATTTTACAGGATAATCCTGAGGGAAAAAACATCTATACTTCTATACAAGTAGGTTTGCTTGTCCTATTAATCAGCAATATGAGTTAATTTCATAGTGCGAAAAATAAATGGCATTCAAATGCCTTTAAATCATCATGTGTCCAATGTCCTGTGCTTTATGGGATCTTTATAGATTTCATGAATGTGTCAAACTTTAAATCATCATGATATATGTCATTTATTATATACTCAAGGGCAAAACTTTGACTATTCTGCAAATACTTTGAAAAACCTTCTATTTCACATTACATTGACCACTCTCCCCCTCAAATATTTGAAACAGAATTTGAAGTTACACATCAGTGACAGCAAAAACACACAGTGAAAACACCTCATGGGCATTTAATTTTGTTTTTAAAAAAGAAAAAAGATCACAAAAGCCCTTTGGGATGGAGGCTTCCCTCCAGGTATGCTGCACCTCCTTCCAATCAGTGCAACTTGCACAGCTCACCTCTATCCTGAGTGTCTTCAATAGTAGGCGTGTTTCAGTAAATTCTAGTAACACCAACTACTGCAGTCTTGTACTTATTTTACAGGTTTGGCTGGAAAGTTATGCTTTTCCTGAAAAGTCATAATGCAAAGACTGAGGAAGGTGAGATACACACAGACAGTTTATTCCTCAGTTCTGTCTCCTCAATTCTAACAGTGTTGAAATGAAACAGTTCAAGATATTTTTCTGCCTCTGTCAATGTGCTGAGTGAAATTACCAGTACATCATATATACCTTTAGAAATTACAAGACATAGTGTAAAATACAAAAAAGCTTCTAAACTTAAAAATTTTACTGAGTGATAGGCTACTTTTAGGATGCACAGATGTGTACGTATTATGTACATAACAAATATTAACATGGAATTTTATGCTCAGGAGCAGCAGTCTACTTTACAAAGCAATGCCCTCACAGCTTCGTGAAGTTTCATGGGTAAATGGCACTTGCATATTATCAACACCTAGACACGCAACAAAATAAAACACAGCTTTGCTTTGTTTTTAGGAAGGGGGAAATAATCACATGTTTCAAAGATACAACACAAGAAAGAAGTGTCTTTTGCAAATGAGGGCAGCTGGCACTGTCTGCTTTGTGAGCCCAGCCTGGGGGGAGTGGAGTGCACCTGTAGAGTTTGGTAAGAACAAATCCATGCCTTGGGCTACTCTTCCCTCAGCGATGTCTTGTCTACCTCACACACTGATACACACCTACAGACACACAGATATATAAAGGATTGGCAAACATTTTGTTTCACTCCACACTGCAGAGAAAAGGAGGAAGAGACTTAATAAATCTCTTAGCACTCTAACACTGGAAATAAATATAGACAGTTACACATTTGCAGCTGAAGTACTGTCGTGGTTTAAGTACCGCTACCACGTACCATGCAGCTGCTTGCTACTGCCCAGTCTTGCTTATTGCATGGGATGGACAAACAAGCTCAATGTTAATCCTTCCCAGCAGACATTATTGCAAAGATGCAAAATCAAAGAATTGATCTTTATATCAACATTTACCCACCAGTTACCAGAGTAGATGTTTGACACAGCTGCGCATCTCCTCCTCTTTATCAATGGTAATACTTTATGACTATTTGTCTTTCAGGAAATGAGGAAATTTCTTCTTCAGTATGGATCTTACTTGTGGTAGCAGTTGGGACATTTTTAGTGACAATTGTCATAATTTTATTCTGCAAGAGGTAAACAATTTGTGCATTCATTTTGTGTGGGTGTGTGAAACATCTGCAGTTTTAAACAAATAAGGTAGAGGTGTCTCGATACTATAGATACAACTTTTTTGTTCACACTGTATTAGAAATCAATCAAAACGAGTGATTCTGAGACAAGTATGATAATGGTGATGCCTAAAGTCCCTCCCTGTATGATCCCTACAAGTTTTTCCTCTACCTCTTCTATCAACATGACAAGGAGACCAATTATATGCAGTTATATGTTTGGTTACCAGTAAAGATTTTGCAACATTCACTAGCATTGTCCTAGTAAACTGAATGTATCTGAAAGCACACAAGCTAAGCAGGTTGCTTCTTAAAATAAACAAAGTGGAACAGAAAGAAAAAGGATATGCTGCTGCATTATGCGCTTTGCATAGGAATACACAATTCAGAGAAGATACTGTTCTTCCAACTTGTGAAAATTTTTGCACCCACTTTCACCAGTTGTAGTGACTTAAAAAGCAAGACAAATTCATTTTCCTTTCAAAGAAAATAGCTATAGTGAATCTTTAACCAAAAATGAAACTATTACTATCCAAATTATTAGTGTTTTCCTAATCCATATTCATTCTGTGCTGAGATAATGTGGGGTTTTTTATTTTTCTTCTGTGCTGGAAGAGAAAGACAAGAGCTGGTTCAAGGGTGCAATGCTTTTGACACAACTGTTACTTATTTTTAACTTTCTACTCCATCCCTTTTGATATTCAGGACTGGCTGCTGGAAAGCAGCATTTCCACAAGTCCCAGAGCCAAAAAATGCATTTTGTGGACTGCCTGATAATACAGAGGTATATTCTCTTTCTATTTAATATTAAACGTGTAAGTACGTGCAAGACTCTACTGCAGGTATTTTTAAAATTATAAGGAACTTAACACAGAGAATAACTCTTCCTTTGCCATATTTTGAGGAATTACAAGAGGAAAGCAGCAGGCAAATTTGTTAAGGAAAAGTCAAATGCAATTCTCTTACAGAACCAGAAAGTTTCTCCTGTTCTAGTCCCATATGTGCTGGGGCTGACGCTCCCGTTGGTAGATGCAGGCAGCAGCAAGGGCTGTGTGTTTTCCCAGCATGAGGCACACATATGTACAATGACACACACAAAGAGGACACTAATGCAGTCACAAAGACCAGCACAGGAGCCTTTACCAGCAGCATGTCAACACCACCAGCAGTCACATAAACAGGGTCACAGATATCCCAGTCCTCCTGCTCCTCTCCAGCTGAGCAGGGCTGAAATTTGCCAGTGAGACATGCATACATCCTCACTCTCTTCAGGTACAACAACCATAAATTTGCAAGTTCCTCATGTGATCTCTGTGTCTGGATCCTGGATCACCTTATCAGGTCACCACCTCTCACCTTTGGTCTCTGCAGCTGCAGGATTCTCCTACCCACCCACTAGTCCCAGCTTCAATGAATTTTGTTGTTTGAAGTTACACACAAAAGATAGAAAGCAAAGTGACCCAGAAAACAGTTCAAAATAGGATTTTGTAAGGTAGCAGGACAGACTGCAGTCGTCACACACAGCATTTGACCAGCATGCTGACCAGCACCTCTATCCCAGTTGAAAACAAGACACCTTATTTATAAAACTAATGGAAGTTTTTATTTTTCTTTCAGCTGGTGGAGAGCAAAATTCAATCAGTAACATCTGATAAGGAAGAGATAACATTAGTTGCTGACATATTGAAATAACAAAAAAGCCCTGAGGAATTTGAAAGTGTATTTCTTAGCTCAGGCAACTGTATATTCCTGTGGAAAGTCTGGAATAATGAACAGGCTTTCTTCAGTTTCTTCCTTTTCGTGGCAAAACCAGTAGTGAAGCCAAAAGAGAATGATACCTCACATGTCATTTTTTAAAATGCTATTGTATTTAATTTTAGTTTTGGCTAACTCTGTTTGGGTGAATTGTCCTTTTTGTGAATATTATTGAAATATTTCAGCCAAGAAATTTTAGTTACATTTTAATTTGTTTAAAGAAAAATAATGAGTTTGTTTTATATTAAAAAGATTAAGAATGAATTTATTGAGATAAATAAAATTTTTTGATAAAATTTCTGGTGCCTGAATGTTATTGTTCTACTCTCAAGAATGGGCCTATTCATACTTGAAGTTTTCTTATATCTCTTACCAAAGCTACTAGAAAATTGAGAATGGGATTGAAAACAGGCTGACAGAAAGTGGTGTCCTGTAATCAACAGGAATCTCAAAGAACAGGAATATGTCTAGAGCCCTAACTAATCCTAGAGCTTACATGCGTTACAGAGATCATCCACCATTTACTTGACATCAGCTCAGAATTTACTTCTATAGGTATCCAGCTCTTTATGTTCTTACTGCTCACTTGCCTTTTTACTACTTTAATTTAGTAATGTAAAATATTGAGTGCATGGCTCGGTTAATCTCTGTGTTCTTTTATTCAGACAGAGGGATTTACTATTGAGCTGAACATCAAGTTTGCAGAGCCATAGGGTTAGGACAAGGTACTGGGAAAACATCCCAGGCTGTTGTTGAATGCACTGACTGGTCATGAGCAATTCTCCTCAAGGATCAATGCTGAGACTCACAATTTTTAGTACTAACAGCTACTCAGACAATGGGATGATATGCAGCTTTGGCAAGACCGTGGATGACAGCAAACCGAGAGCACCACCTGACATAGTGGAGGGCAGGCCTGCCATTCAAAGGGTTCTTGACAGGCTGAAGAAATGGGTTGATAGGAACCTCTTAAGCAAATGCAAAGCCAAATACCTGGGAAAAACCAACTGCATGTAGCCTAGAGAATGGCTGAGTGACAGGCCTGCAGAAAAGGCTCCAAGGCTTTGGTGGGCAATCAACTGAACACAAATCAGAAGGCTTCCTTATGGCAATGAAAACTATCCACATACTGGGAGAAGCAGACACAGCAGTCAAGGATTATTCCCTCTATTGAGCACTCATGAGTCTGCACATGCAGTTCCATGTCCAGATTTCAGCCTCTTAGTACGAGCAAGACATCGATGCTGCTGGGAAACTTCAGCATCAGGACACCAGTATGATTATGGGGGTCTTAAGGAACTGGAATTTTTCATCCTGGAGAACAGAAGCTAAGGGGATCTACTGCAGTCTTCCACTGCACACAGAAAAGACAGAACAGACTTGTCTGAGAGTTACACAGTGTGAGAAGGAGAAGGAACAGTCACAAGTTGCAGCAAGAGAAAGTCCAATTTGATGTGAGGAAAAAGAATGATTTACTAGGGAAAGTGGTTGAGAGGTCTCTGCAATGGGTGTCCAAGGCTCCACCCTTGGATATACTCAAAACACAACCGGACAAGCAACTGGATCTGACACGGAAGTTGGCTCTGCTTCAAGCGAGAGATTGGACTCAACAACTTTCAGAGGTACATTTCAACCTAAGTATTTCTTTAAATATTTCTCTAAATGGTTCTTGTCAAAGCTGGTCAATCTTTCTAAGTTCCTCTTGTGAAACAATGGTATCTATTTGTACACTTAAAGCAACTGGGAGAGCTGGAGTCTTACTATGTAATGGTAGTTGCCTAGAGAGCTATTGTATAAAACATGCCTATTCTGCTTGACTCGGAAGCATCTGCTTCAACATAAGTCTTCATAAGAGCTAAGTAGTCAGTACAGACTCTGAGGGCAGCATAGAAGACAAGGCAAATACCCTCACATCCTGGGGTACCTCTTGATACACTTCATAGAGATCAGGAGCACAGCAACAAACTATTTTACTGGTATAATTTGATTTCTGGATTCCTTCCTTTGGGAAAGAAACATATTCCAGCAAGAAAGTCAGACTTTGAGCAGGTAATAGCAGAGCACACACAAAACTTCCATCTTTGGTTGAAAGTCTAATTCCATACAAGGCTCAGCATTGATATGGAGTTATACCAAAAGAGTCTTATCACCTGACTCCCCAGTTTGGATGGCTAGTTAGTGAGTCATCTACTTGTTCCTACCTGAGGATGCAATGATGGAAGCTCACCTTGACTTCTAAGGTGATCTTAAGACTCAAAGAGAAAATGCTCAGCAGTTTCTTCTCTTAATAGAATTAGCCTTTGAGCACTTTCACTCACAAGAAAAAGAAATTTATTATCTGAGTAGCCCCATTAATTCTGACAATTCATATATCTTTCTGCTTCTTTTGGTCTTTGAGATTCAGATTTTGGGGGTTTCAGAATGTTTTTCATAATTCAGTGAGGAATCACTGACACATCAGCATTTGCTGTTAAATTGCTTTTCACTTCGAGACTCAAAGGCTCAGATTTCTGTACTAGACACTTGAACATGGCTATTTGATTATTAGGCCAATTTTATAATTATACTAGACATTTGATTATTAGACTAAATACCCCAAGACTACTTTCTTGCATTGAGGCCAATTGCCATGTAAGAGCCCAGATACATTTTATTAAACCCTTAAATAAGGTGGACACATGTAAACTGCCTTTAGAAATTAGCCCTGACCTGAGCTAACTTCTGGACTATGTCCAGGAGTTGTTCAGAACATTGCTTGCAAATCCTGGCCAAACCACTGCTGGGAACAGTTGTTCCTGGACATGTTCCAGTGCTGGGGAGTCTTTCAACTACCAGAGCAGCCCAAGGCCATACCTCACACTGTCCAGTTTCTACAGTAGCTGGATGCAAGCAGCTATTGGCACACCTACTGCCTTAGCAGACAAAGTTAATGATTGCCTTTTGGTCAAAGAATCACCTGGGAAGCTTGGCACAGCAGATCAGAACAAGGACAATTTCTTAACGAGTCTGAGTTCATGCTGGACGCACATGTAAACCATCTTTCTGTTTCTCTCCGTATGCAGCAGTGGCCAGAGTTGAAATGCTCACAATCACTTGCTGAAAGAGTGATGGGGTTGTATTAGACTACACTAGTTTATGCAACCTTTCACAATATTGTTCTGCTTGGGCAAAATTACAAGTGAAGCATAGTTTAGCTCTAATCCACTAAAACCTAGCCATGAGCTGTGAACCATTCAGTAGCTCTCTGTCAGGAAGGGAACAGGAAAGTGTAACAAAGAAAATATCAAGATACTCAGAAGCTGGCATTACAATATTGTTAAATAGAAGCTAAACAGTTTCCTGTTTTATCATGGAGAAAGTTAACGTAATTCCAACTTACTCAGGAAAGGTGTTACGCTCATATTTTAAAAAAGGCCAAAAGTTTAACCCAAAGAACTCAAAGGCCTATCAACCTGGAAAACTCATGGTGTGAATCCTCTTGGAACACATTTCCAGGCATGTTAAAGAGAAGAAGGTCATTGGGAACAATCAGTGTGATTTTACCAAGGATAAATGCCTATGAAAAGTGGGGTACCACAGGGGTCTATCCTGGGACCTATCTGGTTTAACATCTTTATCAATGACTGGGAGGAGGTGACGGAGTGCATTGTCATCATGTTTGCAGATGACACCAAACTGGGGTGTCAGCTGATTTGCTCAAGACAAGGACTCCCATCCAGAGGGACCCAGACAGGCTGAAGGAATAGCCCAAAAGGAACCTTGAAATAATCCAATGCTCACTTGAATTTACATTGCCTAGAAGAGGAAAAGGTAAAAAATATATCCTTTTTTAAAATTAGGTTTTTCAAAAACAGTGTTTGAAAAATCCTGCTGTGCATTTCCCAGAACTCTGTGCATAACAGCAGTGCTTCTTAGCCTGTTATAAAACAACTTCATACAACATTTGGCAACTTCTTGAAGGATATGACACAATTGTTCCATCTACTGCTTTCTTGGTTGGTAACATTTCTGAAGGTTTTGTTAGCTGGTGTTTTTCTCAGACCTCCTCCTAACGCTGCAAATGTTAAACCAACCAGACCACTCTACACTTGTGGACCAAGACCTGTGGTGCTGAAAGGAGCTTTCTTGGAAGAACTGGAGACATCTCTGCCCACCCCTGACTACTCTAGGGGGAGTCTCAGCTGCTCACATTTCCAATACTGAACTAGAACAAAGCACAGAATGACATATTAAATAAAACCTGCTGGCTTATCATGAGCACTAGATAGTAGTAGATAGCTGCAGACTGTGACAGTGAGCTGTTGAGATGACTGCTCCCCGTCATCTGAGGGGACATGCTGAAGGGGAACACAAAAGATTTCATATGTATTGAAGGAAGCTGGTCCCCAGTAGAGTCACAGTCCTGGGATTGTCCATAGGGGCAGCAGAGCCCATCCACATCACCCAGTGAGGGAGCACAGGCAGCCAGATGCTGAGAACAGGCGGAAGATTGGCTGTGCCAGCTGGTGCATACAGAACCATGATGAATTAGTGCACACTAGAGTTTATAAAGGGTCAGATAAAACTAATTCAGCCACTGTTTGTATATCCTGAGGGTACTGGTCAGATGATACTGTAAGACCGCCTTCAGGTTACCCAGAGCCTGGCCAAACATGCCACTACAACAGGATGCAAATCCCTTTACCAGAATTAATCATGCATACTGACACACGCTTTGTGGTGTTTGCAATCACACATTCTGCAACACAAATTAGTTTGGCACAGGAGAATAGTTCTATAGAAAAGTTACGCAAGGTGGTCGTGGTCACTGAGGTGGTGGCTGGTGGGAGCCACTGGGAAAAGGTAGGCAAGACCTTGAGCAATGTGAACCGAAAAGCAAAGACATTTAAAATTTGAAATGTCTGCAATGTTATTTGCTACTGAGCAAATGACACGTCCCATAGCAAAAACAAAACAAACAGAAAAAAACCCAAAACAAAACCAAAAACCACCAAACCAAACCAAAAACAAACAAAAAATTCCCAACAAACAATTTTGGTTCAAAGAAAGCAGGGTTAGGAACAGTTCTTTCTCTAACAGACTAACTAGTAAGGGAAGCCTAGAGAATTCTTTATCTTCCTGCTATTGTGCCTACATTGGGAGTGGAATATAGATGGCAATTAAAATCACTCTTGCTACAAGCATTTCAGAACAGCAAGAAATAAAGAGAACCTATTAAATGAAGATTACATATCTGCACATCAGATAACACGTGAAACAACCTGGGGAGTGGATAACGCTCAGCACAACCCAGAGCCACATCTGAAGCTGCTGGAAGTTAAAGCAAACATTGTGGCTTATACTCTCTATTTATATGACTGCAAAGTCTTTTGTGAACTTGATGATACTGAATTCCATAGATGCTTTGGATATTTTCTTTTAATTTAAATATACGGACACTTTTGCACCTAACCCACAATATTGTAGCATAAGATGAACCAAACAAAATTAATCAGTAATCAGGCAGTGAGAAAGTTCAGAAATTTGGATCTGATATTTTCC
This sequence comes from Psittacus erithacus, assembly GCA_009867235.2. Lineage (NCBI taxonomy): Eukaryota > Metazoa > Chordata > Aves > Psittaciformes > Psittacidae > Psittacus > Psittacus erithacus. The sequence goes on from WYDI02012514.1 coordinate 13,259, forward strand.
TTGCCATTTCTTTGCCTATAAATACGCAAGACATAATTTTCTCAGCTGTTTGCAAATACATGCTAAGGATTGATCTTTCTCAAAGATGAATCTTCTGGACTGGTGTAGCAGTCAGAAACAATGTATACGGCTAGTCAGGTCCTGACAGAAATAAATAGCCATGTTGTAAGCAATTTAAACATGGCTTTGTCACACAATACTGCTGTTATTTCCAGAACATATTATTTGTAAAAACGTGTTTATTTTTAGGAGAGGTGTTTCTATGAGCATATTCGTGAACTATGACTACAGAGTATGTATTTTTGTATAATGTGTTTGCATATTGTGACTATTAATGCTCAGTTCATCCAACATAACAGGAAGGAAGAGATAGTTGCATGCTCAGTTCACTTGAAATCGCTAACATCTGCAAATTAGGAAATGTAAGGAAGTTCAAAAGTAGTAAGGGAAATGATAAACTGAGTCACTTTCTAACTTGCAGCATTTGCTATTAACACTGGCATGCAGCAAAAAAAGTTAACCAGAAGAGCAAAACACTTACTGATGCTTGTATAATCACAACTACAAGTTCAAGCATCCTTGCCGCTGTGATCCCAAATCAAACAAGACAGGAGGAGAGCTTTGATAAGAAGAGGTATGTCTCTCTATGTTGTCTATTGATTTTCTTTTGCCACAGAAGATTTTGGGCAGAATACAAATGTTTGACAAGGATTAAGTTAGGTGCAGTTATACTTGCACATATACAAAATATGGATCAGCTTCCTGCTTAAAAAAGCCTAGGCAAAATTTTGGTGATATTTTAGCCTATTTGATTAAAACTGTAAATCTGTGCATATATAAAATTTGTAAAGATTTCTGCAAGATTCAGGGAAGACTATGAAATGTCTCTGATGTCTGTTGTGCTATTTAACATTTGTTATCTGACATCTATTTTGTAATAACTGAAAGAAATGCTATTTTCTGTACCTTATCTATAAGTTAATCTCACTAATGTGGATTTCCATTTCTTGAAAAATGTAAATCACAGAATCTTGGGATGGTTGAGACTGGACGGCACTTGGGTACATTGTCCTGTCCCACCCTTGCTCAGGGCAGGGTCAGCTACTGTAGGTTGCTCAGAGCTTTGTCCAGTCATTATCCCCAGTGCTGGAGGCTCCACAACCTCCCTGAGAAACTTGGTCCAGTGGTTGACTACCCCCACAGTAAAAAGTGTTTTCTTGTGTTTACATTGAATTTCATTATTTCAGTTTTTGCCTATTGCCTCTTATCTGGTCACTGGGCACCACTGAGCAGAGTCTGGTTCCAACTTCCTTAGTCCCCACAGCTGGGTATTTATACACATGAATAAGATATCCCTAGGCCTTCATCTCTCCAGGCTGCACAGTTCGAGATTTCTCAGACTCTTTTCATATCAGATCCCTTAATAATCTTTGTGGTTATTCACTAGACTCTCTGCAGCAGCTCTGTATCTCTCTTGTACTGGAAATCACAGAACTGGACCCAGTAGTCTAGGATCACCTTCCTCGACCTGCTGGCAACACTCAGCCTAGTGCAGCCTAGGATGCCTCTGGCTGCCTTTTCTTCCAGGGCATATTGGTGGCTCATTGGTGTCTACCAGGACTCCAAGGGCTACTTCTGCCAAGCTGCTTTCCAGCAGGTTGTCTTCAGCCTGTGCTGGTGCCAGGGTAGTTCCTCCCCAGGCGCAGGACTGGGCATTTCCTTTTGCTGAATTTCAGATTATTGTCAGCCCATTCCTGCAGCTAATCCAGGTCCCTTTGAAGTGGAACAGTGGTATATCAACAACTTCCCCCACTCCTGTATCATCTACAAAAATCAAAATACTGATCCAAAGACTGAACCAATTCTGGGGAAGTTATTTAGGCAGCAATTTGCAAGTTGTATTTCATTTCCGGGTATATATTGTAAGGTTTCTATTCCTATTTCTATGCCTCCTGGTACAGTAAGCAAGTGCATGATACTCTCTGTATGTCCACAATGTATAAGCATCAGTTTATCCCCACATTATCCTACAAGTAAAATGCCATTTTTCATTTCTAGAAGTGTGTCATGGGCAGCAGTAACTTTCCCAGAGCCTTTCAAGAAAGTAAAGTTGATGACAAAGCTGGGAATTAGAACCAAGGAACCTTGGTCTCAGGTGACATTTTGTGGTAGCAAACTCCACTCGCAGCCTAAGAGTGAAGACCACAGAACGTACAAACTAAGAGGGTAAGAACTGAAAGTGCTTAAGTCAGTATCTAATGGATGCTTTCTATAAAAGCTACTATAGACGTACACAGCTTTTAAATGTGACCATATTTTTCTTCTGACACATTGATACAGATATCTTCCCAGAGCAAATTTAAGTTTGACCTTGTCTTGCTACAAAAGACCAAATGGACTGGATACCAAATTAAATGAGTATTTCACTGAATACAGAGACTTAGACAGGGCTACAAGGATTCTTAAACTAGAATTTTACTGTGTATAGAGGATATAGAGATAGAGACTGTGTATAGAAGACATAGAGATAGGGAAAGCATGCAACGAGAGAACCAGATATCTTCTCTCAAACCAATATTGGCCTTCCTCCTGTTGGTAAAGCCTGAGAAATAGGTAAATGGCTGCAAAAGAAAACAACTCAAGGAGCATGGCAAGGTCAAAGATTAGATGAAACAAGAACATGTAGTTGGAATGACTGAACACATTCCAATGTCCCTAACTAACAGATTTCCATAAAAGGATAAAATGAGTAGGGATATTTCTCCCTAGATGACCACTAGCACCCCCAGAGACCACTCCTCAAAATCTACAGTGCCTGTGCCACAACATTACCTACCCAAATTGCCATATGAATGAGCAATGAATATTGGGTGGACATTTCATGAAATCAGAATCATAGAATCATAGAATAGTTAGGGTTGGAAAGGACTTTAAGATCATCTAGTTCCAACCCCCCTGCCATGGGC